>JAASGW010000709.1:0-14760 GCA_023334395.1 Phytopythium sindhum | reverse complement strand
TCTCTGCATCGGATCTGTACTTCGGCACGAACCTCGTTGGCCCAAACGGCGCGTTGCTTCAGCCGCAACCCGATCTCGTGATCGATCTGCGACGCATCTTTGGGAAGTTCATCAGATGTTTCTGAGCGAGATGTGCCCTTGCCATGGCAATTACAACACTCGTGTCGTTGCAGCTCACTAACTCGAGAGTCCGGAATCGAGCCAGCAAGGAGCTGTACCACCCCATCGCATTGTAGCGAGCAAAAGGAGCTCAAGAGTGAACAAGGAAGAGAACAATCAATGAAGCGGCTAGTGGTAAGCTTCGTCGTCCAACAATCGTCCTATTTTGTCTTCTGCTTGTGTTGAATGCGTACCGCACACTTGACATGCTCATACACTCTGTGAACGTACCCATTCCTATCGCTTGCCAGCGCGCAGGAGAAGCAGATCATGCGCGTACCGTGGTCGGAAAGGAAGACAGCTGCAGAGGGATTGCTTTACGATGTATTCGCAGCATGTACCAGAAGCGAGTCAATCACTTCCCAAGCCCCTAGGTGGTTGCTCTTGCCTTTTCCTTCGAGACACGACGCAGTGGGGCCGGATGGGCGAATAGTCGTCGTAAATCCCGAGAAAACAAAGCGCGACCTTGGAACACTGATTGCCTATTCCACAAAGGGGTGCTAGTTCACGGCACCTCGTTACCAGCCCGCAGTCCGTCGATCCCCACTAGACCCCACCCCAGCCTCGTTCACTGCCCCACGCACAAAAAGGTCAAGACTGGAAGGTGCAATATGACTACGGGTCACACTGGTGTTGCTGCTCTCGCTGTTGCTGCGCAGCCGCCGTCGCCGGGGAGCATGGCGGCCAGCTACAAGGCGATGAGCGGCCGCATCATCGAGAACCAGTTCCTCGCGGCGCTGCAAGAGTACGAGCGACGCGTTGTGAATGGGGAGCAGGATGTGGTCGTGCTCGTGCTCGTGCCTGCGAACGTAGGTGGGAGAGCAGCAGAATCGACATGCGGCTCTATCGTCTGCAAGCTGTCTACAGCCCCGATCTGAAGCGCGTCGACGTGCAGCCCGTCGATGTCCAAAGCAGGCTACACCACGGTGCTGTCGCGAAAGTCAGCGGCCAAGTTTGCAACTTTGCTGCTGATGTCACGTACCGTGATTTGACCCCAGGCGGAGGTGACATGAGGTATCGCCGTGCAGACGGGAGAACTGTGCAGCGATCCCCCGATTCGGGCGTCCAACCAAACCACCGACTCGCTCCTGAGCGCCCAGCACGACCTCGACTCATCATTGAGGTCTATGGTGAACGCTGGAGTCTCGCAAGGTCACAGACTCATTGCCGGAGTTACTTTGAAGTGTCTCCCCTCGTTCGCGCGTGCTTCTCATCAAGTCCTTCGGTTGTCAGGCAAATGACACTGTCGCGAATGCGGCTGTTCTGTACCGCCGCAACGCACAGAAGCACGTCGTCGTCGACGATGCAGCGAGCTTTGGGACCGCGGGGCTCCAACCAATCAGCCTATCGGAGCTGGACATGATCGATGCAACCCGGCGTGTTGGGGAGCAGGAGTACCGAGATCTATCCGACTGCGAAGCTCGACAGCGAGCTGAGGTGCGGATTCCTACTGCGGACTTGTATTTCGGGACGAGGAATGTGCCGCGGCGAGTCGGGCAGCAACACCAGACACCGGATGTGGTCATCGACCTGAACATGATCTTCGACATATCCTGGAGTCTCTTGCTGGCCGATAGGGTTCCAGACAGCAACGAAAGTGGTGGCAGCAACGAAAGTGGTGGCAGCAACGAAAGTGGTGGCAGCAACGAAAGTGGTGACGACAGCGGCAGTGAGGACAACAGCTAAGTTACAACCAAGGCAATGGAGATGACGAGAGTGGTGCGAGGTGAGCGGCGTGTGAGGGCCGCAGCGCTGGACAATGGTATCAGATACTGCTATTGTGCTTTTCATTGTTTTTGCGCCTTATATCATGGCGGTAAAACAATTTTCTACTGTTCATAAAATAAGGTAATTTATCAATATCAGGCTAATTCGCGAACAAGAAGTACAATAGAAAGTTCAGCCATGATTCACCTTGAATTGCCGAGGTCATTTCCACCTTGAGTTACACGTTGTGCCTTGAGTTACACGCGAATAAACTGAAATGGCGGATGGCGATTCGCCATTCCAGCTTTTTTTTTTTTGGCTTATTCGCGTTGTCCTGCCTAAAAGAACCGCTATTCCATTTGACGTGAGATAGGAATACCATATGTATTGTAAAATAATTTACCTTTAGCTAACCCTAAATTAGGATGATGTGATGGTAAAAACATGGAATTATGCCCGTCTCCGTCAAAAAATATGAAAACATTAATACTTCAGAGTATTAACCGGAGTACTTTGAATAATAAATACTGTTCGAGTATTATTCATATCGGGTCATTTCAATGGTATTGTATGGGTCGGGTCGAGTCAAGATTTGAAGGGTTAGCGGTTCATTCCACCTCAAACCCGACCCGACCCGACCCGTGCGTCACCTCCCCTCCCCTCTCGGAAAAGCGCGATCATCGATAATACGCGGCGCTCCGTGGGGTGTAAAGCGCGCCCTCCGCCTCCTTCCGCCGCCCCTCGCGAGTCCCCAGAGCGTTGCACGCCTCTCGGCCACCGGTGAGCGTCTGCTGCGGCCCCCGCGCTCTCGATCGAATCCCCTCTCTCGTGACTCCCACCCGTTAAAGCCCAGTTCCCGGGCCGAGAAGCGAGCCGCCATGGTGCTGTCGGCCGTGTTCATCACGGACCTCAAGGGCAAGGTCATCATCTCGCGCAACTACCGCGGGGACATCCCCATGTCTGCGAGCGCCAAGTTCACGCAGTACGTCCAGGAGAAAGACGACGCCGAGCAGCGTCCCGTGTTCACCGAGGACGGCTACACCTTCGTCTACCTAAAGGTGAGGCGGCGGTCGCCTAATGAAGATGGAGAGGACAGCACCTAACGCCTACTGGTTGTATGGAGAACAGCACAACAACCTGTATCTAATGACGGTTACCAAGGTCAATTCGAACGTCGCGCTCATGCTTATGTACCTCACGCGCATCTGCCAGGTACGACGCGAGCAATAGGAGACTGACGCGTGGCATCGCTAACGCTATCACCCCCATGTTATCGCCCTTGACAGGTCTTCCAGGACTACTTTGGGGAACTGGAGGAAGAGAGCATCCGCGACAACTTCGTCATCATCTTCGAGCTGTTGGACGAGACGATGGACCACGGATACCCGCAGACGACGGAGGCGCGCATCCTGCGCGAGTACATCACGCAGGAGGGCCACCGCATGGAGGCGGCGCCGCGGCCACCGACGGCGCTGACGAACGCGGTCTCGTGGCGCAGCGAGGGCATCAAGCACCGCAAGAACGAGATCTTCCTGGACGTGGTGGAGAAGCTCAACCTGCTCGTGTCGAGCAACGGCACGGTGTTGCACTCGGAAATCCTGGGTGCGGTCAAGATGAAGTCGTTCCTGTCGGGCATGCCCGAGCTCAAGCTGGGTCTGAACGACAAGGCGCTGTTCGAGGCGACGGGCCGGTCGTCCTCCAAGGGCAAGGCCGTCGAGATGGAGGACATCAAGTTCCACCAGTGCGTGCGGCTCGCGCGCTTTGAGACGGACCGCACGATCTCGTTCATCCCGCCCGACGGCGAGTTCGACCTCATGACGTACCGCCTGTCGACGCACGTCAAGCCGCTCATCTGGGTCGAGGCCGTCGTGGAGCCGCACTCGCGCTCGCGTATCGAGTACATGGTCAAGGCCAAGTCGCAGTTCAAGAGCCGCTCGATCGCCAACAACGTGGAGATCGTCATCCCCGTGCCGCCTGACGTGGACTCGCCCAGCTTCAAGTCGAGCATCGGCTCGGTCACGTACGTGCCCGACCGCGACGCGATCGTGTGGACCATCAAGCAGTTCAACGGCTCGCGCGAATACCTAATGCGCGCGCACTTCGGGCTGCCGTCTGTCAACATGGAGGAGGGCGGCGCCGACGACTGGAAGGCGCCCATCCAGGTCAAGTTCGAGATCCCGTACTTCACGGTATCGGGCATCCAGGTGCGGTACCTCAAGATCATTGAGAAGTCGGGCTACCAGGCGCTCCCGTGGGTGCGCTACATCACGCAGAACGGTGACTACCAGCTGCGCATGTCCTAAGGAGGGTGTGGGCGACCGGAAGGGAGGCAGCGAGCGGCGCGTGTGTTTTGATTTGTAGTAGAAGAACGAGAAGGCTAGACGCGCGGCGGGGAAGCGGTAAACGAAAGCTAATCTGCAAGTGGGGTGTGCGTGCGATTGTGACCAATTTGATTAGTATAGTCACCGACATTTCAACACGAGCACACCGTGGTCAGCAGTGACGAGGTCAAACGAAAATATCACTAGCAACCTCAGCAAACACGTGATGATACTACTGCAAAGGAATGCCGATGTTCGTGATGGATGATCTGTGTGCTTGACCACGGCGCGTGTCACGTGACCGGCTGACTATATGCACTAGGGCGGAACGAGGGATGCGCGCATCGACCGACTGCCTGTGCCCTGGCGGCGCGCCTAACGGTGGGCGAGCTTTGTGGAGAGCGTTGACATGGCCTTGACCTTGCCGTCGGGCACCATGAAGAGCACGAGCGGCTTCTCAGCTGACAGGTAGGGCGAGTCGACGCGGAAGAAGCCGCGGCGCTCGAGCTGCACCACGTCGCCGACCTGCGCGTTGCGCAGCTCGTGGTCGCCGCGTGCATGCATCTCGGCGCGCGTCACGGGCGTCAGGTAGTCGTGGAAGTCGTCGCCCTCCTCGAGCTTGGGCTTGCTGATCAGGTGGTCGAACTCCACCAGCGTGCACGGCACGAGGTCCGGCACGTCCGCGAGCCAGGCCACCTTGTACTTGGTCTTCTTGAAGTCGCCCTCCGGGAAGTTCTCGGCCTCCACCTTGACGATCTTGCCGCTCGCGTCCTTGACAAGCTTCGTCACGCGGATGTTGCCCAGACGCATGAGCGTCACCTCCTCGCCCTCCGTGAACAGCTCCACGTCGTCGCGCTCGAGTACTAGGTTGCGGCCGAAGCGCATGATCTTGTTGCCCATGCTCGCGTCCTTGGGGTGGCGCGGCACCGGCACGCCCACCACCTCGTCCGCTGACACGTTCGTCAGTTCCACGGGCACAGCGTCCGCGATCGCGAAGTAGCGGCGCGCGATGGGGTCAATCACGCGCTTGTTCAGCGTCCAGAACTTGTCCCACTCCATGTCCGTAATGCGGCGAGACGCACCCTGGCTCAAGATGAACTCGCGCAGCGCCTCGACCTGAACACCGCGGCGCAGCACACCCTGCACCGTCGGGAAACGCGGGTCTGCCCAGCTCTCGACGTGGCCGTTGTCGACGAACCACTGCAGCTTACGCTTGGACAGCACCGAGTGCACAAAGTTCATGCGGGCAAAGCCGTGGATGTGCACAATGCGAAGGCCCAGCGCCTGCAGGACCCACTGGTACTGCGCGTCGCGGTCGTTGTACTCGGTCGTACGCAGAGCATGCGTGACGCCCTCCAGCGAGTCCACGATCGGGCACGCAAAGTCGTATGTCGGGTACGCGAGGTACTTGGTGCCCGTGCGATGGTGCGGCGTCAGGTTAATGCGGTAGAACACAGGGTCGCGCAGCGTCTTGTTCTTGGCCTGCATGTCGATCTTGCCGCGCAGACAGTAGCCCTCCACGCTCGGGTCATTCTTGAGCAACTTCTCGAACAGCGCCAGGTTCTCCTCGGGCGTCTGGTCGCGGCACTTGCTCGGGATGCCGTGCATGCGCTCCTCGCGCATCTGCTCCTGCGGCGTGTTGTCCATGTACGCCTTGCCGTCACGGATGATCTGGCGCGCAAGCTCCTGGATCTTGGGGAAGTAGTCCGACGTGTACGACACCATGTCCGGCACAATGTCGAGGCGCGCCAAATCGGCCAGGATGCTCTGCTCGAATTCGTCCTTCTCCTTGGACGGGTTCGTGTCGTCGAAGCGCACGATCAGCTTGCCGTTGTAGTGGCGAGCGTAGTAGTGGTTCAGCATGCAGGCCTTGATGTGGCCAATGTGCAGGTATCCGCTCGGCTCGGGCGGGAAGCGCGTCACCACCTGGCCCTCCACGGCATCCTTGAGCGGCGGGCAACTGCCAGAGCTCTTGCCCTTATGCGTCGACGTCGTCGGGTTATGGTCGGTCGTCTTGCTGGCCTTGCTCTTGGCAACGGGCAGCGCGCGCAGCTTGGAAGCAGCCGAGGCAAAGACCTCCTGGCTGTTCAGGTGAGCGAACCAGCGTGAAACGTTCGGGAACGGCGCCAGCACCGCCTTGTTGGCGTCCGTCGCAGCCGCGAGCGACGCCCAGACGCCAATGTCAGCCAGCGACAGCGCGTAACCGACCAGGAACGTCTGGTGCTGCACGATGGCGTCCAGAAGCGCCAGGCCAGTCGGGTTCTTGGCAGCCAGCTTCGTTAGCGCAAAGTCCAGCCACGCGTCCACCTGCGAGCGAGCGACTGCGTCATTGTCCGCGCCGTAGAGGCCGGCAGCGGTGGTGGGGGCGATGCGCGCAAGGTAACGCGCGACGGCGAAATCGCCCGAAACGACACGGCCGTCCTGCAGCGTCAGCGTCGGCGCCAGGTCCTTCGTGTCCGTGTTCGTGAAGGCGCCAGCGAAACGCGCGAGCTGCGCGACCACAAACGCGACGCGCGGCAGCTGCGCGGCCGACGCAAAGATCACAGCGCCGTCCTCAGTCTTGGGTGCGGGCAGCGTCACGGGCGTCACTTTGGCGGCTGGCGGCACCGCCGTTTTGGCCACCTGCTGCGGGGCCTTGGCGGGGGCGGCAGCGGGCGCAGTAGGCTTGGCCTCGGGCTCCGCGGGGGCGGCGCCGGTCTTGAGTGCCTGCTTCTGGGCCTTCTTGCGCTCCTTGTTGAGCTCCTTCTTGGATTTCTTGCTGGGGTCCTTGGGCGCCTCGGGCTGCGCCTCCTTCTTCTCCTTCTTGGGCTTGGGCGGCGGGCCGAAGTCCTCGCCCGTGGCCGCCTTGAACTCGGCCTTGAGCGCCAGCAGCGCCGCCACGGCCGCGTCCACCTGCTCCTTGGGCGCCTTCTGCGTCTTGAGCTCGCGCACCTGCTCGCCCTGCGCGTTGATGCGCGCCGTTAGCTCCTCGCGCGTCGCCATCGTCGTCGTCCTTCCCTCTGTTTTCTATAGAAAAAAGCGCTTCACTATCGGGAAAGTGCGCGCGCGGCGGATGATTGGATTGTGAGCCAGGATCGGAAAGGGGGGCGGATTGACCCAGGGGTACACTAGTTACGGTTACGGTTACTGTTACGGTTACGAAAATAAGCCAATAAAATGCAAAGACACGCTTGCGGACACAAGCACCAAGCGGCTCCAGAGCCACAGGAAAATAAATAACCGTGTCGCATCGGGACCCTTTTTGCGAGCGTACGGGGGAATAATCTTGCGTTCTGTATGGTTCGGCTAGAGGTATGTTTGTTTGCTCACACTGGCGCATGCAGCGGACCGCGCGTACGCTCGCAGGCGGCGCCGGTGTTGGGTTGATTTGCGGATAAAAGGAGCATTTTGCGTGCACCGGTAATTTATAAGTGAGGGCGACCAGCACCACACAAATAATTTCGCACCTTGCAAAGTGGTCCACACGCAAGTTTATTGTAGTTGACACTGAAACGCGTCGACATGGCGTACATTTCTGTCGCTCGTGTCAACTCAATACCAGGACATGGTGAGAGTGCTCAAACAAGGTGTGACTAGAGCAACGACCAGGGACCAACTAAAATCACAAAAATATTCGCTATACATCTACCCTATCAATTCCGTGCTTGAAGCGCCAAGAGGCACATACTTTGGCGTATCATAGAACTCCGTTTTCCTCTGACAGTTGGGGGAAGCCAGCGCTTCTTCCGGCATACAAAGCGCAAGACGGAGAAAGGCCGCAAGAAGCTTCCTTCCTCTCTCGTCGCCGCGCCTGAGCATGCGGCGCGCGGGCGGCGGCAGCGACGGAAGCGACGGTGACGTGTCCTCCTCCTCCTCTTCGTCGGCCTCTCCGTCGTCCTTTTGGCCAGCACCACGCCACCGGGCGCGCGTGCGGGGCCAGAGCGAGGCGGCGGGCGCATCGGGCAGCCTCTTGGCGGCTTCTCGCGATCGTACGAGCAGCAGCGCGGCGTCCAAGGCGCCAGCGACGCCGTTGGATGATGAAGGAACGCCGTCAGCGGGTGTTCCGAGGCCCCAACCGACTGCCAAGCCGTCGCGACGCAGCGTGCGAGACCCGGAGCAGGGCGTGTACGAGTACTTGGAGGAAATGGTGACGGTTCAGGAGAACGCCGGCCACGCACAGCAAGACCCGTCGCAGGGAACGCTGGTGCTGATTCCGATCAAGCTGTCAGGGTGGCTCTGGCGCCAAGAAGGGCTGTTCCGCAAGTACCGGAGGCGCTTCTGCGTGTTCAAGGCTGAGTCGTCGGCGCTGTTTGTGTTCGCGGGCGACGACACGGTCAACGGCAAGCTGCTGCGGCGCATCGTTGTGACCCACGTGCGGCTTTCGAACCGCGAGGACCGCGCGCTGCATGTGCAAGGGTACGCGCAGAACCGCGAGCTGCACAAGAAGCAGTCAGACTCAATGGCGCAGCGTGCGTCAAGCCGAGCGCGTGCGCTGCCCGGCGACCGCCAGCGGTTCTTTCTGCCCGAGGACGAGCACTTCAAGGCTGTCACGGGCAAGTCGCTCTCTGTGTGGACACACTGTTTCAAGTACCACATGAAGAGTTACCGGTTCCGCAAGCAGCGTCGGCGGAATCTGGCGCTTGATTATGCTGGCCAGCCCGGAATGCCGGGAGTTGGGACCCAAGGCAAGCCGCTAACGAGTGTGGTGGCCCCTGATGATGAAGATGATGACGAAGAAGATGACGAAGACGCTGACGAGCTCGACCCGGATTTCGTGTACGAAGAGGTTGGTGCTGCGCCAAGGAGGTATTCATTGCCTGCAGCTCCGTTCGGGATTCGCTCATCGCGTAACATCTCCAAGGGCAGGGGAGCCGCAGCATCAGGCGCTCAAGCTGAGGCGACAGCGCTTGAACAGCGGCATGCGCAGAGACGACTACACCCAGACGATAAAACGCAGCTGGAATACGATCAGGACCACTCGATCTACATCACGAAGCTGCATCGTGGCTACTTTGGAGAAGAGAACCCGGCGCAGCATCGACACCATCAAGCCCAGGCATCAGAGTCATCGTCGACGCCTCTAACTGAACCATGGCCAGCTCCACCTCGGCACGAGCGCGGCGGTATCATTGAGCTAGAGGCCTCATTTGCAGCAAGCCAGAGCAAGATCTCGCATGCTCCACCCTCGGGCATGATGAGTAGCAGCGCGACGCTATCATCATTGATGTGGTCCACTCAGTCGATTTGGGCGGACGAAGCGTTGTTGGAGCACCGGATAGACTTCGACGCTATCACCAAGTCCACGCAACTGGCGACTGGCGCGTACGGAGAAGTATGGCTCGCTCAGTACCGCGGGCGAGATGTGGTGGTCAAGCATCTCAAGGAATTTTTGAACGATATGGACCAAAGTGCAGCCTCGACGAAAACCAATCGCCGAGCCATCCAACGGTTCGTGCAAGAGATCAAGATCCACATGCGGCTCGAACACAAGCGGATTGTAAGTTTCCGAGGGGTTGCATGGACCAAGGAGCGCGACGTGCAGCTCGTGATGGAGTACCTGCCGAAAGGCGACTTGCGCGCGTTTCTGGACCAAGTCAAGCAAGTGCGCAGCAACAAATTCTCGAGCATTTGGACATGGACCAAGTACCAGTGGCGGATCGCGATTGACGTGATTGAAGGTCTTGTGTACTTGCACTCGCTAAGTCCGGCGCTTGTTCATTCCGATCTCAAGTCCGGAAACATTCTCTTGCGGGAAGACTTGGCCGCGAAGATCGGAGACTTTGGTCTCTCGAGGTATGTTGAAGACTCCTACTTCTCTGTTACGGGCGATATGGCTCGCCTGGAAGGTGAAAACGACAGCGCGGTTGGCAATACAGCCGATAGCCAAGGCAATGGAAGCGGTGGAGAGAACAAGAAGGCCGATGGTAGCGCTGCACGGGATGGGAGCAGCAGCAGCAGAAGCAGTGGCGACGACAACAGCGTCAATGGCAGCGGTTGGTATGGCCGAGCGCAGGGTACTGGTCGCTGGATGGCGCCCGAGGTGCTTACCGGCGGAAAGAGCTCCACGATGGCAGCTGACGTATACGCCTTTGGCGTTGTGCTCTCGGAGATTGACACGTGTGAGATCCCGTTCCGCGACCGGAGCTTGGCGCGCAGCGGCAGCAATGTACTCATGAGCGAGGACGTGTTGGTCCACCACATTGTTGCGGAAGGGTGGAAGCCGACATTCCGTGTGACGTGCCCGGACGCGATCAAGCTGTTGGCAACCGAGTGCTTGGCACGTAACCCCAGCGAGCGACCAACATCGTTGGAGATCGCTCACCGTCTACGGAAGGCCGCAAGTCAGCGCGAGCGGCCAGAAGTGATCGCGGCTCAAGCTGCTTCACTCCGCATACGCCGATAAATACTCTTGGCGCCCGCACTCTTCATCGCGCATGCCTCAGCCATCCACAGCAGTGTGCTATCCACGCGGAATAAAGCTCAAGAAGAAGAAGAAGAAGAAGAAGAAGAAGCACAAGTGCCGAAAGTAACTTACAGGAGAGGTAACGAAACTCGCGTATATTAATCGAAAGGGGAGTCATCCGTGGGCTAGAAGAAGAGATCGTGGAAGTTGACCTTGACGGGCACTTTCCTTAGGCAGCGAATAGCAGCAGCGATGATCATCAGGCCGAGAATCGCCGTGAGGGTGATCGCCGCCGCTCGGATGATGTTGCGCTTCGCCGGCGAGCGCATGTTGACGACATCCTGAATGACGAGTGCCTGCGACGCCATGACAGGGTCGTACACCAGCGTCGAAGTGAAGTAGCTGAACTCCATCACCAGCACGATGCCGACATCCGCCTCGATCACCGGCGTGATGCTGACACTCGTACTGCTGCCGTCGAGCTCGGCAAGCAGCGGAATATCCAGGAATTGGTCGTCTCCGAAAGAGATACGCAGCAGGTCGGTCTCCAGTGTCGTCACGCTGAAGCCAGACGCGCCAGGCACGTCGCCGATGATGCTGCTGAGCGTTGCATTGAGCACAATCTTGTCCGTGGAAGACTTGAACTGCCAGTTGGAGATGTTGAACGAGAACTTGAGCGCGCCACGAGGAACTGTAAGCGTGCGACCAGCGTTCATGGCCCTTCCGGTTGTCAGATACTGGTCGACGCGCACGGAAAACGTCGGATACGAAGCCGCAAGCGTCTCGTTGTACGGGATCGGCGGTTGAATGCGGCTCTGCGGCACCAGAGCGGTAAACGATGTCGACCAGACTTCATCTCCGTTAGGCGTGTTTGTGTGTTCCGGCTCCGAGAAGACGAATGCCGCAGCGTCAGCGAATCGGCCGAGACGCTCGCCTTCGCTAGACGCGAGCCCGGAGAACCCGACCTTTACAGCACTCGTGGAGCAGGAGGCGTCGAAGCAGAGCCCGAATTCTCCATGCGGGAGCTTGATCATCTTGGTGAGGATTGGCTTGGCGTCGATCATCGATACGTTTGGGCTGTTGGTTATTCCAGCAATCACTGTCGCTTGCGATCCCGATGCCGAGGATCCCGTGGACGTCGCAGTCGAAGCATTTCCGTACTGGATGCTGTTGGACCCGATGTAAAACTCGTAAGTGAAGGCGTCAGTGACGGATCCGAACTCGAACAGCAGCTGGATCAAGCCCTGGTTGTCCCCGGACTTGTACGCAAGCGGCTGGACGCTCACCGGGTATTCGTATCCGTCGATTGTGCCGTACATGGAGTACAAGAGGTACATGTCGCTGATGTTCATCCGCCGAGTGTACATTCCGCTGTATCCCGTGGTGACGTTCGTGACGACGCCTCCATCCTCCATTGCGAACAAAAAGAAGGAGATGCCGACGCTGCCAAGCGACACTGCTGAGTTGGAAAGCCCGTTCCCGGCCAAGCTCACGTGCAGAGCCCCAGCAGGTGCTGTCAGCGTTTCGCCCATGATGGTAATGCTGTCTTCTTCCTCCAGTCGACGAACCGTCAACAGAACAAATATGCTGCTGTCATCCGGGCTGCTGCTGTCAAGCAGGAGACTGCTGTCCTTGATCGTTTGAACATCGCCGGAATCCGAGATCTGGAGTATGAGCGGGTGGACTTCGATGCCATCAGCAGCGATGGGATCACTGAACGGAAGGCTGGGAGCTTCCGTAAAATCGGTGATGAGCGTGCCGAATGTGAGCGTGTTCGTCAGCGTCGGCGTCGTACCGAGTCGGTCGAGCGCCACGCTGAGTACGCCCGTGTTGATGCTGCAATTGGCTGCGGCGCAGAACTCAAACCCACCGGAGAAAAAATTGAGCACCGACAACGGAGCGAGCTCTGAAGACGAAGTTGTGGCATCGTTTCCACCACCACCACTGCTGCTGTTGCTGCTAAACGTCTGCGGAACGAACCACATCGCGAAGCTGTACTTGACCAGGGAGCTGGCAGGCAGCGACACCTCAACCTCGACGTACAACGAGCCCGACTGCGAGTAGCCCACTCTGGTATATATCGGGGAGCCAGTGGCATTGCTGAGAGTTGGGAGATCCGCGTAGATGCTGTTACCCAGCATCAGGCGCTTGACGTTGCCGCTGACGTCGTACATGTAGGCGCTGTTGGACTCGTACCCGTCGATGAGCGTATTGATCCGGAAGGTGAAGTTGAGCGTGCTGTCGCTGGCTGCGAGCACCCAGTTCTCGAACTCGAACGAGAACATCATGTCACCCGTGGTGATCGTTGTCGGCAGCGCCATGTTCACCCCGCCGATGAACTCGCTCACAACGCCCGACTTAACCTCCAGGACGCTGTAGCGCAGCACCGGGTCGCTGTTGATCGCTGGGGTAGAGTACATGACGCCTCCGTTTGGTACCGCGGCTTCTCCAGTTCGAGTGGTGCAGGTGCCACTTGAACCGCACGTTCCGTTTGTTTCAGCGCCAAATGCGAGGGCAGTGTCGGACGCGGACATGGTGAAGTGGTAGTTGCCGCTGGCTCCTGAGCTGTCGTACTCATCGAGTCCCACCAGGGTGAGAGCGGTTCTGTATAGCCCGCAGTCCGTTTCATCCAAGCAAATGTTGACGTCGCCGTAGCCGCTGGAGGACCACGTCCTACCTGCTACGGTGTCTGGCGACAACAGGAGCAGCACCGCGGCCAGCGCGACTTCACCGCGCGCCATCCGCGTCATGACAGGTGAATTAGCACCGAAGACGGGAGCTTGCGCGGGAGCTTCGCTTGTTTCAGGGTGATGGCGAGCTCGAAATCGCGAAATGGCCGAGAGCAACGTCGAGATATCTGCGGCCTTGGGGGTGCGTGGCCAAGAAAGATATGCGCGCGCCAATTTTGGACCGTATTTCACCCAGGCGGAGCGTTGGTGCTATCTTTACTCCACCGAGCCTATCGGATAGTGCCGACTGCCACCACAACAAAGTTGAGTGGTGACTCGGTTGATGCGCCTCCATTTACGGCATGTGAGTCGTGGGTAGCAGCGTGGTCGATTGCTCTGTCGAGAATGCGTTTTATATTTGGACTCCGCGCTCGATGCCTCGAGGGACGCGCTAATTCCGGCCCAGCCACTGCTATGAAAGATCTCCTTCATCATTTTGGTCCGACCAAGCAAGATATGTTGAGCAGGGCGAGGCAAAAGCACGGCTTCTTTACTGCGGATAGGTCGTATCTGAACCAGATGGAGCAGTGCGAACGTAGCTCGCCTGCATCTTTTGTGGCGGAGATCCAAGTAGACTCGAAATGCAGTGAAGAAAGAGCCGCCTACGGGACGATCTTGGAAAAGTTGACCCTGGTCGGCACTTGGTGCCTGCATCGGATCGCAGAGGCCATGGTGATGCCGCCGAGGACCGTGAGTGTGACGGCGGCGCCGGTGCTGAGACCGTCCGTCACCGGCGTGTGCATGTGAATTAGATCCTGAGCCAGCAGCGCGCTTGACGCCACGACGGGATCGTACGCAAGCGTCTTGGTGAAGTGGCCGATCTTCATGACAAGGACGATACCGATGCCCTCCCTCGACCGCCGGGACGATGCTGACACTCCCACCGCTGCCGTCAAACTCAGCAAGCAGGGGCATATCGATATACTGGTCGTTTCCGAGAGAAATCCGCAAGAGACCGCTCTCTGGAGTCGTTTTGACTAGACCAGAGGCGCCAGGTACGTCGCCGATGATGCTGCTGAGCGTCAAGTTGAGCTCGATCTTGTCCGCGAGCGACGTGAAATTCCAGTCGGAGATGCTGAACGAGAACTTGAGCGCGCCGCGAGGAATGATGAGCGTTCGACCGGCGTTTGTTGCCTTCCCGTTCGTCAAGTACTGGTCGACACGCACGGAGAACGTTGGGTACAAGGCCGTAAGCGTCTCGTCGTATGGGATCGGCGGCCGAATGCGGTTCTGCGGGACCAGCGCCTTGAATTACGTCGACCAGACCTCAGCACCAGTGGACGTGGACGTGTGTTCCGGTTCGGAGGAGGCAAACGCTGCGGCACCAGTGAATCGGCCGGTGCGCCCACTTCCAGTGGACTTGAGACCGGAAAAGCCGACTTTGACGACGCTCATGATACACGACGGGTCGAAGCAGAGGCCAAACTGGCCATGGGGGGGGGGGGGGGGGGGGGGGGGGGGG
>JAASGW010000708.1:0-14766 GCA_023334395.1 Phytopythium sindhum | reverse complement strand
TCACGCTGCGATTACGGGTAAGGACACGGCGGTGGACTACTCGTCGTGCAAGGGCACGTGCACGCTGCGCTGGTACTGGCTGGGCGTGCGCTACCTGAACAACGCCTACTCGTGGCAGATCTACAAGAACTGCGTGCCGCTGTCCACGTCTGCTCGCCGTCTCGAGGGCGCTGCCAACGAGTCGGCCCTTGCCATCGACGCCTTTCAGCAGTAGGTCGTTGATCGTTGTCGTCAAAGCACCTGCAGGAGCCACTTCAGGCGCTGCGTGTACATATCACTGTCTCGTGTCGCGATAAGCTGTTCAACATGTTCCATTCTCTGACCCGCCGGCTCCAGCCAAGGTTCATCTATGGTGGACGAAGTGTTCGCCGATGGAGCTCGCTGCATTCACTGAACTGCATTATCCACACACAGCTGGCCAACGCAGTGCCCTCATTTCGATTGCTAGCAGCGCGTACAGACGCGACTCGGAGAGGAGACAGCCTTACCACGGTGCCGAACATATCACTGCTGGAATTCCCGATGTTGTCGCGGCCGATAGTCGTTCCGTGTGGAAGGTGCACTGCACTGACGCGTGCATCGCTAGGCGGAGTCCGCGCTCGTCCCGAGCCAGCGTTAGCCGTAGGGCTGTGTGCTTCGGATAGGACTGTTCGAGCAAGGTGAACCGTGTTGTGCCGTCACGCTGAGGCGAGTGTGACGCCACCAACGTCGTCAATGCCGGGCAATGTGAGATCCAGGACTCTTCCGCGACAAAAGCGGCGGTGAGAGCCGAGACAATGGACGTGGACGTCATCGTGATCGTGTTAGGTCGATGAGCGTGATTACCAGCACGTTCGAGAACGAGATCGACCGTAGTCTACTCGGAGCCAAGCGCCGTCCTCGTGGGAGCTCAAGTCAAGCCGTGGATGGTCTGTGAACGGCTCGGTGGAGCCCGTCCCGGCCAACTGACGATCTGTGCGAGATCTGGCTTGACGATACGAAGATCTACGCGAACGACAACTGTCACGCTGCGATTACGGGTAAGGACACGGCGGTGAACTACTCGTCGTTCAAGGGCACGTGCACGCTGCGCTGGTACTGGCTGGGCGTGCGCTACCTGAACAACGCCTACTCGTGGCAGATCTACAAGAATTGCGTCCGCGCGTCACGGTCGGCGCGTCGTCTTGAGAGCGCCGTGAACGAGTCGGCCGTCATCCTGGATGAAGAGCACAATGATTTCGAGCATGACGACTTCAAACACATGGAGTTCTCCGAGGACGAGTTCGAGGAGTGAGGGCGCTGCCACAAGGAGAAGTAGAAGTTGGCGCAAGTTGGTGTTGCTGCGGTCGTCTACACCTGTAGATTTGTCTCGTACAGTTTGAAAGTGAAGTGTTAATCGAGAGAACACTCATGACAACCGATACTTTGCTGCTTATGCAGCACGACCACGTCTGTTGATAGACTCGAGCAAGGCTGTGGGTGTGCGTTTTGCTGTGAACTGCCGCATTCCAGCGGTACTCTGGATGGAGACGCACGGAAGTGATGAGTGAGCCATCTCTCGTGTCCTTGGAAGCGCAAAGAGCCCGCACTTCCGGTGGTTCGCTCACATTTGGGTCACAACGACGTGCACTCGTGTGTTGGAAGTGGCAGCGGTCTTGGCTTTGCTTCACCAACAACAGAATACTCCAGTACGTCTCCACATCGATGTACATCAACAGCCAATCCTCTGATACCGGTCTCTCTGTTCGCTGGCCTCCTCCCAACTACGGCGCGATCTGCACGCATTTCTTGTACACCTACCACCAGTACACCTGCTTGAGATACCGCATGTTAAGGTTCGCACTTTATCCGACAGTCATTGTACTACTTCGACGTAGGCAGTTACCTTCGTGGTGTGTCACACACTAAAGGCAACTTGCTGCTAGAATGCTGGTCACCGAATGCTCTGGACTCGACTGCACCTTCAACGACAACCTATGCTTCTAGAACACTCTGGAGCTTCGGTAGTGCAAGCAGGTTGGTGTGCATTAGTTTGGCCAGGTTAACACAATCACTTTCCATTTTGCACTGCACTGAACAAGAAAGACAGCATACTAGTACCAGCGCAGCATGCACGTGCCCTTGCACGACGAGTAGTCCACCGCCGTGTCCTTACCCGTAATCGCAGCGTGACAGTTGTCGTTCGCGTAGATGCGCGTGTTGTCGAGCCAGATCTCGCACGGACCATCGTGCGTGTAGCCCGTGGAGCGGAAGTTGGCCGGGATTGGCTGCGGCGTGCCGTTCGCCTTGGTGTGACCGCAGTAGTAGTCGGCGCCGCTCGTGACCGTGTACTTGACGTTGTCCATGAAGTCGCGGAGGGTATCGTAGCCGTTGGCGCGACGCCAGGCGTTAAAGTCCTCCTGTGTCTTGTAGCCTTGGTCCTCGAGGAAGGCCAGCGGCGCGTACCAGACGTCATGGTTCTCGGACGTCCACGTGGGCTTGGGCAGGATCACGTACGAGTGCGCGTCGGCGACCGAGGCCAGCAGCGCGGTGCTCGAGAGCACGGCGGCCGTGGCGAGGGCGGAGACGATGGTCGACGGGGTCATGGACATTGCTTTTGCTGGTGTTGGGATTTAAGCGTTTGACGGCGAATCCAAGAGTGCGCGGAGGAGACGCGAGTGACTCGTGCTTTCCTGCCCGGGACTGGTCTCCAGCCGCGACTGCGACGGTCTCACGTGGGTGCAGTACACCGGTAAAGGCTGCGAGTTTTTATCGGTATACTGCACTCACATGAGACCGTCCTCGGAGACTCGCTCGTCGTCATTTGCTGTTCGAGAGTTTCGCCTTGTCGCTCGCGGGTGGTGAGCATGAGCCATTGCGGCGCCATGCGCGTTCCTTGCGACGGCCTATTGCATCCTACCGTGGGATGTAAAGGCCGCTCACGAGGGCCGGTCGACGCTGAAACCTAGTGCAAAGTAGAGCGTCTGCACTTGGCGACTGTGAACATCTGAAGGCGTGGTGTCATTATGTCGCGTTAGTGATGCGATGCGTGATTCACCCGAAGGCTTTGCGTAGTTTCATTCCGTCAGAGCAGTGATGGAATTGGTGTCGCGAATGTGACTGTGTGGGTGTGATCGACTTCAGTGCAAATTGTAATCATGCTGGGTCCACATGATGACCAAGCACGGAGCTCAATCCCTTCGCGCTGGAGTCGCTAACAACGACGATTTCCATCGATCGCGTCGTGGGGCAAATGATGCTTGTCATCCTGCCACACCAAGGGCGTGGCGTGGCAGGTTAGCGTCGTCGAGAAGACTAGAATGAG
Source organism: Phytopythium sindhum (assembly GCA_023334395.1). Classification (NCBI taxonomy): domain Eukaryota; phylum Oomycota; class Peronosporomycetes; order Pythiales; family Pythiaceae; genus Phytopythium; species Phytopythium sindhum. The sequence continues at coordinate 11,483 of JAASGW010000708.1, read as the reverse complement.
AAAGCAGGCCGAGGCACAGCTCCTAAGGCTAACTTAAAGATAGAAACTCGACGAGATCGGTAAAAGGCGGCTTCCGCCTCAACCGCTCCTCCCCGAGTCGTCACTAAAGCGCGGAAACCTACCAGCCTCTCAGTAAGTTGCGACGCCCCACGCCAGGTGTGTGGCACGCTTCGGTCCTTCAGGGGTGCGCCGCATGATGCCTTTGCCTTCGGGCTCTTGTATCGATACGATGGCTCGGTGTTGGGGGTGGTGTCGTGCTGCGGTTTCAGTGATGCGATGCATGAGCCTGGCTGAAAGTCAAAGGCAACAACGCACTGTGATCTCAGTCGGTCAGGGCAGGGATGGGTGTCGCCAATGCGCTGCAACTGTGTGCGTGTGACCGACTTCAGCGCGTCGTAAACAAACTGGGCCACAACGATGACAGCCCGCAGCTGCCTACAGCGACGGATCACTCATTGGCGACGCCCCGTGCCTGGATTACAGTGGCGCTTCGGCGCTTCAGCAGTGCCCCGCTGTCTCTATGACGCCTTTGGGCTCCTTTATTCGTTAGATGCCTCGGTTGTGCCACTGATCATGCTCTTGGGGCCACGTAAGCCCCGCACACAGCTGCAATTTCTGGATCAGGTGGTGTCGTTGCTATCACAATGCTGGCACCGCGTGGCGACCGAGGCGATTGCACGACGGGTGAGGCCAACCGAGCGCCGCGGGCGTGAATTTGAACCGCGCCTTGGAGCTACTTCTTGCCGCGAGCCTTGTACCTATTTAGTCCACTCAGTAGCATTGTTGCAAGCACGGAAGCGACTTGTTCGCGCATGCAGTTGTATTTGACAACCGCTGGGATGCTAACGCTAACAACGACAGCGACACACGACACCGACCCAGACCTACAGCCCAACTCTACTTCTTCCGCGTCCCTTGCCGCAGTCTCCTACGCCGTGGGCGCCACGAGGTTGACGCAGTTCTTGAACACCTGCCACGAGTACCGGTTCGGCTGGAACTTGACGCCGAGCCAGAACCACGAGAGGCGGCACTTGTCGCCACAGGACGAGTAGTCGATCGAATGGTGGCCGTCCGGGAACTCCGTGTGGCAGTTGCGGCCCGCCAGCGCGAGTTTGTCGTCCAGCCAGACCTCGCAGGGCCCATCCAGCGTGTAGCCCGACGTGATGAGCGAGCCGTTGGTCGGGATCGGTTGCGTCTCCGTGTTGGGGAAGGTCAGCCCGCAGTCGAACAGCGCCTCTTCCGTGACCGAGTAGCGCGAATTGTCGTCCATGAAGGCGCGCAGCGTCGCGTAGCCGTTCTCTTGCAGCCAGCTCTGCACCTCGATGCTGGTCTCGATGCCCTGCTGCTCCAGGTACGCCACGGGCGACCCGCGGTAGTCCATGCCGTCCACCACGAAGAAGGGTGTCGGGTAGAGCAGCACCTGGCCCTCGCCCAGCCCCGTGTCCAGCCGCCGCTCGTCGTCCACGTGGCGGAGGAGCTGAGCGTCTTGAAGGTGCGCAGAGATCGACGCGGGTGCGAGCAGCAGCGAGGCGGCGGCGATCGCAGCGAGCGATCGCATTCTCCTTGGTTTGTCCGTCTAATTGATTTGTGAGGGAGTATTCAGCGTTGAAAGTTGGTAGAGGCATGAAAACCTGTGAAATATGATATCCTGTTGAACACGTCGCGATTATCATGGGGTTGTGTGGTGTATTATTGCTTGAAACAACTTTCGAAATATGATATCAAAGCGGTGTGGCACTGTCAAGCAGAGCTTTTCATCTCATGTTAGAACTCAAGGCGTCATCCTCGCCGCAAATGGAAAGCGAAATGCAACCACGGGCGCTCCAACACTCAGCTCAGTATCAGCAGCAGTCAGCCCCAGCTCAATTGGGAGGCCAAACACGTTGGTGGCGACCGCTGTTAGCCGCCGGAGCCGAAAGAAGCGTCCGCTCTGGGCTCGCGGGTCACTGAACGAATAACAAGGTCGATTGATGGGATGCAGGCGCGATGATCCTCAGCTCATGTTCCCCTCCCGTCGGGATTTGTGGAATGAGCGTCATTTCCTCGTCGCGCCCCCGACCGCGGCGCCGATCAGGTCGAGACGGCGGGCTCGTCAGTCGGCTGGACTCTCATGAAGAGCCAGCCAGTCGACCAAACCCGCACGCTATCGACCCGATCGTCGCCCTCATTGTCCCCCAGGTGCGTGACCCACGCGTGCCCCCTCTTCCCGCCTCGCCTTGGCTTATACCTCTACAGGTACAAGTCGAGGTGAGGCGTTAAAAGGGGGCAGCTTAGCCTCAGCAGCCACCAGCAGCGGCGTCCTTGCCACTGCTCTTGGTCACCTCGAGCGTCGTGAACGTCTCGGCCGTCGTCGGGTGGATGCCCACGACGTTCACCATCTGGTCGTACGTGAACCCGAGCTTCATGGCGAGGCCGATGGCCTGCGTCACCTCGCCAGCATTCGGCCCGAGATAGTGGAACCCGATCACGTAATTGTCGCGGGTCTTGTCACAGATCACCTTGACGTAGCCGCTGCTCATACCTGGGCGCGTCGCGTCGGAGAGCGACCACTCCAGCGGCGAGAAGCCCTGGTGGTACACCTCGATGTTGTCGTCGCCAAAGCGGGCCATGCTGTCCTCCTCCGACAGACCGCAGCAGCCGTACTCGATCGGCGTGAACACAGCCGTACACACCTTGTCGTAGTCCATGAGCGTCGACTCGCCGTTGTACAGGCGGCGCGCAAGCAGGCGGCCCGCCTGAATCGCCACAGGCGTGAGCTCGGGCGCGTCAATCACGTCACCAAGCGCAAACACGCTGGGCGCCGACGTCTGCTCCTGCTTGTTCACCTTGACGCGGCCCGAGCGCAGGGTCAGCTTCACGCCAGCCTTGTCAAGGTTGAGCTTCTCCACGTCCGGATTACGTCCCGTAGCGTTAAGGACTGTGTCGAACTCCTCCTTGATAACGACGTCCTCGACCTTCCAGGAGACAAGCAGGCGGCCAGAGTCTAGCTTGGTGATGGACTCGGGCACTGCGCCGCGGATAAACTCGATGCCCGCCTCCGTCTCCATGTACTCGCCGATGCGGTTGGCCATGTCCTGGTCGAAGCCACGCAGAAGGATCGAGCGCACCATGACCTTGACGTCGAAGCCCTGGCCCTTGAGGAAGCCCGCGCACTCGAGCGCAACGTATGACGCACCGACGACGAGCGTCTTACCCGGAGGCGTCTTGCGCCAGAAAATGTCGTCACTCGAGATCGCGAGGTCGCCGCCAGGACACGAGAGCGGGCGCGGACGACCGCCGACAGCGATCACCACGCGGCGCGCCGTGATCTGTTTGGTGCCCTTCTTGGGGTGCCACAGCTCGAGCGTGTGGGCGTCAATGAAGCTGCCCAGGAAGTTTTCGTATTTGACCTTCTTGTCGCGCAGATCCACCTTGTACTTGAAGTTAAGGCCCTTGATGTACTGGTTGACCGACGCCACGAGTTGCTCCCACTTGAACTCGGGCTTCTTGTCGTCGGCGAACTGCCAGCCGAACGCGGGCGCGTCCTTGTGCATGAGCTCGCCCAGCAGCGCGCTCTGGTGCATGAGCTTCTTGGGGATGCAGCCCACGTTGACGCACGTGCCGCCGAGGCCCCAGGACGTGCCCTGCGGCGACGGCTTGACGTAGTCCAGCACGCACACCTTCTGGCCGAACTTGGCCGCCTCCTTGGAGCAGGCCAGCCCGCCCGAGCCGCCGCCGATCACCACCAGGTCGTAGTCGTACGTCGCCGCCTCCTCCTCCGCTGACAGCGGCACGAGCGCGTTCCGCTTGGACACCCTGGGGGTGGGGGTGGGGGCGGGGGTAGGCGCGGACTTTTCTTCCTCCACGCCCCAGGTCGCCGGCGAGCGGAAGGTGGCGAGCAGCGCGTCGCATCCGCCCACGAAGCGCGTGGGGCTGCTGGTCCACACGAACGGGGACGACGAGTGCGTCACCGCGGGCGACGCCTCACCGCCCAGGTGCTCCGCGAAGGCAGCGCGCGAGTCCGAGAGCCACGCACGGAACGCGTCGCGGTCCGGGAACTCGTGGATCTGCACCTCCAGCCGCTCCGGGTACAGCGCCTGCATGGCCGCTGCCACGTCCGACGCCTTCTGGAAGAACGAGCCTGACGCAGACACAAGCACAGAACGTGAGGTCTGGTACATTGATAACATGGGGGAAGAGAAGAAGAGAGACGCACATTGGAGCCACCCGGCGACGTGGAACGTCGGCTTGCCGCCGCCGCTGCCGCCGCGGAGCGTCTCCGCAAAGCTGTTCAGGGGCAGAAAGACACGGGAAACACGGTCAACACTCTTGCAGGACCTCGGGACGCGCAGGGGGCACGCGGGACGCACTCGACGGCCGCCATCTTCTTGCGCTTGCTGCTGGGCTCCGACGCCATCCACGCAGCAAATTGCCGACTGGTCGCATCCGGAGGGGGGAAACACGCCACTGAATGGCTAAAAACCTTTTTTACCTAATTATATTTCAAATATGATTTTTCAATTTAGAAAAAGTACACTATGAAAATACTTTTTTAATTTATTCATTTGTTTTATATGATATATTTGAGACGCAGTAAAGTTGATGGTGGGACATGGTGTCGAGTCTCGAAGACGCGGTATAAGAATAGAGAGATCTCAATGGTTACGCGTAACCCTGGCGTGGTCCATATCCAATATATTATGTTGGGCAGGTTATGAATTGCCACTACCATCACCTCTGCCCATCAAGAAGTCGACCCGCTCAAGAACAGCAGAGGACGAGAGGAGATGGCGAGCGAGCTGCGGCCGCTGTACAAGAAGCTGCTGCGCCTGGCGCAGAGCCTGCCGGAGCCCAAGCGCGCGTCCACGCTGGAGCAGATCCGCGCCGAATTCCGCGGGCACGCGGACGTATCCGACCCCGCCGAGTGCGTCCGCGACGACGACCTCCCGTTCCACGCATGCGATCAGGCGCTGACCCTGCTACTTTCTATCTATGGCTGTGACACAGGGTGGCCAAGCTGCTGCAGCGTGCACAGTCGCAGTTGGGCTTCCTCAAGATCGTCACGCCGCGCGCACCTGTCTCCGGTGCGTGCTGTTGTGGTCTTATGGACGAGGGCAGCAACCGCTTCGGTACTAACTCTGTGGATCACTCCGTGTGCCGACCAGACACGCCTCGCGAGGGCATCAAGCGCTACATCTACCGCAACGGTGAGCGCGTGGACGCAGACGCGCTGGCCGCTGGCGCGGGCGACGAGGGCGCGCGCTACAAGCTGCAGGACGTTGAGGCGGGGCTCAAGCGCCACCACCAGCTGCTGCGCCGCCAGCACTTCATGGACCGCGGTGTGGCGCCCCCGCGCCCGCTCTTCTGAGCGCGCGAGTGAATAGTTAACGAGACCAACAACACAATGCAATGACGTCCAGTCTCAGTGTCTCTCTGCTGTTCAAATGCACTCGGGGGCTCTCCCTACCCGGTGCCCTCCTTAGAAGATGTTGCCGCGCTGGATGCCGGTCGTCGCCTGCTTGGTCTGCTTCTGCACGCGGTCGTTGACGGTCGTCAGCTTCTGCTCAATGCGCGCGACCTGCTCCGTGCTCTTGACGGCCTCGGAGTTCAGCAGGCTGGCCTGCGCCTCCAGCTCGCCCAGCGCCTGCGCCAGCCGCTCCAGCTCGCTGCCGCCGCCCGCGGCTTCGATTTGGATCGCCGCTCCGGAGCTCTCTCCCGTGCATTCGTACGTCGTGTCAACGCCGCTGGTGTGCGCGCTGCTCGGCTTGGTGGGCGACGTCGGCGACCGGTGCAGATCGCGCGCAAGGATGTGGAGCATAGGGTTCTTGAGCCGGCGCAGCAGTTTGTCGCCGTGGTCCAGGTCGCTCTCGATGGCGCCCAGGTGGCCCTCGACGCTGTCCAGCTTTTGGCCCTGCACCATGATCTCATTGCACGCCTCGCGGCCGATGAGCTTGGCGCCTTCGAGCTCCTTCAGCGCGTCCTGCAGCATGGTCTGCTTGGTCACACCGAGCGTCTTCATCTGCTGCTCCGGCGACGACGATGCCAACGCCGCCGGAGTATTTGAGCCGGCGGTGAGGCGGAACCCGAAGATGGAGCGGCCGGTAGTCCCTCCAGCAGCCTGAGCGCTCTCCGCGAGCACCTTGGAGCGCGAGAGCTTGTTGGCGCGCTCGAGCGCGTTGTGCGCGACCTCGAGCCACTTGTTGAGGTCGGCGACCGAGTCGACGAACACGTCGAGCTCCATGAAGCCCTTCCCAGGCGCGTGGCCGACCATCTTGAAGCCGAACGGCTTGTCCTGGCCGCCCATGCCGACCACGTACGCGTTCTTCTCGACGCTCGAGAGGAAGAACTCGCCCTTGGGCGTCGCCGAGCCGCTCTGGAACGCTGTACGGCTGTCGTAGTAGCTCACGCGCAGGTCCGAGCCGTCCAGCACGAGGTACCGGACGCGCCACGACTTGCGGAAGTGCCCGCGCTTGGTCACGTAGCCCTCGCACGACGTTGGCTTGATGGGGCTGCTCGCAGGGGCCGCGTCAGAGCCCGACGCCAACGGTGAAGCAGCCATCTCGGGCGGGCGGAGGATGCTCATGGCCGCGCTGGAAGACCACGACTCGGTTCCTCAGTCTATTCACCTCTGATAGCTAGATCGGCCAGCATGAAGGTCATCAACACCTTCGCGGCGCCTATAAATATTCGAGCGCCGGTCGAGTATAATTAGCTAGCATGTACAGACTGGGACTGTCAACGTTGCCGCAGCCTTCTTCTCCATCTCTCGACCTCCGAGCCGCTGCCAGACGCCGACTTGAGACGATGGACCAGCTCCAGCAGCAGCAGCACGTCGAAGATGTGGGCCGCATCCTACTGCAGACTCAGGAGCAGCTCCGCGTCATGCGGGAGCAAATGATCGCTGCAGCAGCCGCAGTCGAGGCGGCCGCTTCCATGAGACAGAGCAGCAGCACCAGCAACGTCGTGACCTCGGACGTTCAAGCGTTCAACGACATCCTGCAGCGCGCCGAGATGGAGCTGCGGTCCAAGGCAGAGCTTGTACTCAACGGCCTCGTACACGCCAGCAACGCCACGGTGGGCGTGCGCAAGGACCGCGACGATCCGGTCTGGTCCAGAGAGATGTTGCTGCCGGCAGTGGCTGCTCCGTCACCGCCAATTGGGTACGCTCCATCGACGTTCATGGCCTCGTCGTCCGCGTTTCGTGACAGGAGTCGCCTCACGAGGACCAACGACGCGCAAGAGCTCGATGTCGAGTACTTCCGATCGGTGCGTGGTCTGTTTCTCCATCTCTGTATCTTCTAGTGATCATCTCTGATCGCTTTGATGCACGACTTCAGCGCTTCCGCAATCCGGCTGTCGAGATCCTCTCTCCGTCCTCGTCCATGGCGTCGCCATCACCGCTGACGGCCGTCGCCCAGAGACAGAGAGACGTGCAGCGCGGGCGGCTCATCCGTGAAAAGACGACGCAGCCCACGCGGTTACTGCCAAATGCCAACAAGCGCGACCCGACGGCGTCGCCACCCGAGCTGCGCGAAGACGACGCGCGTCGCGGTGTCCTCGACCTGCTTACGCGCGGCTTCTTGCCTTCCAACATTGACCTGACGCCGGCGTTCTCCACCGCCAACAGCGACCGCGGGATCCTCAAGAACGCCCGCACACGACTGTACAACCGGCACGAAGTGCCCGCCAAGCCCACGCCCTTCTCGCAGCCATCCGGGTTCAACGTTGCCGCGCTCAAGTTCGACCTGACACCGTCTTCATTAAGCAGTAAACCGGTTTCCGAGTCACCCATGCCGACGGCCGCGACGACGCTGCCACGACTGCAGTCGCCACCGGAAGAGGAGCAGCGCCAACAGCTCGCAAACCGCGTCGTCCTCGCCTTTCAAGGCACGAGTGCCGACAGTAAGAAGAGGAGGAAGAACGGCGTCCGAGCCGCGACGAACCAGCAGGAGGAGACGAGCGAGGACAAGAACGAGACGCCCGGTGATCGCTCCGGTCGCAATGACGAGTCCTCGCTGCTTCTATCGATGGATGACGTCGTCGGCTCGAGTGGGAACGCCATGGAGGAGCTCGGCGCCAACGTGGACAAGATCCGCAGCTACTCGTCGCTGCTCGACAGCTTCAGTCTGCACCAGTTCGCCATCTCTCGCGGCCGCGTGGCGCGGTCCTCGCCAGAGTTCACCGCGTTCCAGCGCACGGCGAGCTGCGCGGATGCCTGGGGTGCTGTGGAGCAGGTCGTGCGCGCACTGGAGGCGCTCATGTCGCTGTACTTCGTGCCGCTCGCGCACATCGACGGCGCGCAGGTGCTCAACCTCGCGCGCACCGGCCAGAGCTCCTTCTCGCGGTTCGAGCTGCTCAACTGCGTGCTTAACGGCGACCAGGTGGCGAGCCTGATCGCGCGTCCGGGACAGCGGTACAAGGGCAAAGACCGGCGCAAGCGTGCTGCCAAGACCCTGCAGAGCGCGCTGCGCATGTTTGCCAGGCGACGCGCGTTCCGTCGGCAGCGCATGCGGATGGAGAGCGTGACGTTCATCCAGCGGCAGTGGCGCGTGTGGCTCGCGCGATCGCGGCTCATTCGGGACCTCGAGGTTTGGCGGCACGAACGCGACGCCCGGTGGGATGCGCGGATGAAGACGTTGCGGAATCAGTGGGGGCAGATCACGGGCGGGACCGGACCACGCATCGTCGTCCACGTGCCGTCTCTGTCTGGTTTAACAGCGCGAGCAAGACTCTCCATCGCCAACTTGGGCGCGAGGCAGAACCTCCAGCTCGCGCGGATCGCAGCGCTCGCCAACATGGGCGCCAACGTCGAGATTGTGTACGTGTCGCCCTTCGAGCTGCCCGCGGACGTGGCTGGATATGCGCTGCGTCTGTTGGAGCTCGCGGGCGTTAACGATGCGCGGAAGCGCGTGCGGTTCCTGGCGCCCGAGCAGGCCGGAAGACTGCCGGCGCACTTTTCGCTCGCGTCGCTGCTCTTGTACTCGCCCAAGTGCCTCTCGCGTATCCGCCGCGCCACTCGCGGGAAGGCAGCGTACCTGGTCGCGGGCCACCCTGGCGATGAAGACCGACGACTCGCCCAGGCGCTCGACCTGCCGCTCCTCGGGTGGACCGAGAGCGACAGCCAAAGCAGTTCGACCATCAGCAGCGTCAGTGAGTCGCCGTCACGACCGCCACCGTCGCTCCACCTGCCTCTGACCACGCGGTCGGGAGCCAAACGAGCGTTCCTTCACGCGGATGTGAACGTTCCCTTTGGCGCGGTCGATCTGTTCGACGAGCACGAAGTGGCGCTGGCACTCGCCAAGCTGCTGGTCTCCCACATGGACTTTACCGGCACCTGGAAGCTCCAGTTGGACGTGGACCCGCTCGGCGTCGGGCTCGCGCGCATCGACACCTCGCAGCTGAGCTCACTGCGAGACCTCCGGCGCGAGAGCTCCATCCGAACGGCCGACTACTGGCGGCAACCGGGCACGCGCGACGCGGCTGTGCGCCAGGTACTGGCCGAGATCGAGCGCAAGACGCTGGGGCGAGTCGCCATCCCCGTCATCACTGAGGTGTTCCCGTCCTGGGTCGAGTTTTCGCGCGCGATGGCCGAGACGGGCGTCGTGATCGAAGCTGAGCCGCCGAACGTGGTGGGTCACATCCGTGCGAACCTGTTCGTCGAGCCTCAAGGGGACGCCGTACACGTCACGTCCACGCACGACGTGCTATATGGGCGCTTGCCGTTCAGCAAGTCTGTTGGATCTAGCGCTGGCGGCGTACCGATCGGATACGCGTTCCCGCAGTCGACGGCGCCGCCGGAGGCCGTCGAAGGCGCGGCGAGCGCGGTGGCGCGCTGCTTAGCCCAAGAGCACGGCGCCTGGGGGTACGTGAGCATGGACTTTGTGCTGTTCCGCGACGAGCGCGTGGGCGGCGCACCGCGACTGTGGGCCACAGCGTTGCACCCGTTCCTGACGGATGCCGCCGCGTCGTTCGCCGTCTTCCGGTTGCTCACCCACGCGGCCACCATCAGTGATGGGTCACTCATTGACAGCTCCAGTAGCGCTAGCAGCATCAGCAGTACCGCTTCCAACAGGTCTGCGATGGCGCTGTCGTCGCACATGACGGCGGGCGAGCTGCTTCTGGTGGAGGCGAAGGCTGTCGCCTCGTCATTTCCGGCCGAACCGGTGGCTCCGAGCCGCTGCTACGTCGTGAGCGACTACATTTTCCACCCAGGTGTGGCGACGATGCCATACAACGGCTTCTTCCACGCGTGCCGTCTGCACGGCGTGTGTCTGGATGTGGAGCGTGCGCTCGGCACGGTCTTCCTGCTCACAGACAGCCTCGCGGCCGGTGTGTTCGGCATCCTGAGCGTATCGGAGACGCGTGCAGGAGCGCTAGCCTTTCTCCGAACTGCGCTGGAGGCGATCGCTCGGGAGGTCGGCACTGGCGGATGTGTGGCCGGTGGAGACCCGAGCAACAACGCAGACGGTAGTGGCAACTTTGCGGTGGTGCTAGCTTCGGTCCGGTCCCTTGCCGGTGGAGGCGCTGCAAAGCTCGACAAGCAGCAGCGCAGAGGCCGCGAGCGGTAGCACAAAGAGTAGAGGGGGAATAGAAACAATTAGCGAGCTGCACTTTGCTTGCTGAGTACATTGAAATGAAAAGAATGGGTGCAAGTGCATGACATGCTTCAAGTTGTCATCAAGTCTGGCTGTGAATGACGGGTGCAAGATCTGCATGTCTGGTAGCGATGCCGCGTGAGGAACGAGATATAAAGTAGATGTGATAAAGCGAAGGCGTAGCTGCCGTGTCGTGAGTGACGAGCGACATCATGAGCACTGGGCAACAAGTCGAGCATTGACCGCGAGAAGCGAACGATGCGGCTGAGTGGCTGGCACGAGCGGACATCCAGGAGCAAGGGAAGAAGGCAGGGCAGGAGGCAGGGGTGGAGGTGGAGGTGGAAATAATCAAATGCTGGTTGAAGTGGTCTCACCTATCACAGATTCGACGTTATGTGAGCCACTTCATAAACCAGCGACAACATGCATGTTATTATTAGTAAGGCTGTGTGCGATTGGTCTATATCCCTGGTCTTTTCACTTCCAGTTTATATGCTGTTCGAGCCTGCATACATCTTGAAGTGACTATGATTTCCATGATGTTTCTGGCTCATGCGTCCATTTCTCCTCCCTAGGCGCGGTCGCCGCCACCCGGCCGATGCGCGCCCCCGACGGCGCGGCTCGTGCTATTCCCGCGTCGCCATGACAGTGCGGCATGCACACGGGCGCGTCCTCCCCATTTACATGTACGTGGGCACCCTTATACGTTCGACTCGCTCCCTATACATTGGTCCCGGGTCACATCAATCACCACCGAGGCCCCGTCCTGGTATGGGACCATGCGCGAGGTCATGTGAGGCGGAGTGACTCGTCACCCATGCCGCCGACCCCGCGGCCGCGCTCATTCTCGAATCCTCCGCTTAGGCAAAGACTCAAGAATATCCACGCCCGCGACAGCCCCTCTGTGCT
>JAASGW010000707.1:0-14795 GCA_023334395.1 Phytopythium sindhum | reverse complement strand
GTCGTAATCATTGATCACTACCGTGAGTGTTGGTGTGTAAACATGAATCAGACATCATGTTTACGACACCCGGCGATCCATGACGATTAGTGTGGTGCACACTAACCCGTAATTGGATTGCGCCATGTAATAGGCATTAGGCCCCATTACACTTGCGCTCAAATGTACGAAAATCTGCAGTGATATTTGTCTTGAACAAAAAGCTCGATCTAGTCACAATCTTATCGTTTTCTCGCTTCCAGTCACGTACCCAACTCCAAACAGATGCATTCCCCTGCCAAGACGAAGACAGTATCGAATGGGTCCCATTCTACACCGTCTTTACCTCGACAAGAAAATGGCATCACTCGAGAAGGTTTTCTGAAGGTTCGCACTTGAAGGATCACTCCATGAGAGACCTGCTGAGTGCCTTCCAGTAAATGAGTGGTTAGAAACCTCTCTCGTATATATGCAATCCAGTAAATATGTTTTAATCAAGAGTATAAAACACATTACCCACGAACGACCCTGCCTATGTGCCCCGCAGTGAAGCACCTCCCGTGACATAACATACCGAGAAATGTATACGTTGTTGCAACCCCCTCTCTTGGCCCGATTGGAGTGTCGTCAGGACTCCTCCCATTCGCTGCGTTGGGCAGAAAACCGCGGCGTTTCTATTCATATGGCGCCTTCCTCCGCGTTTCCTTCATGTGTTTGATAAAAACACTTTTGGGTGAAAGCGACGTGATTGGCTGAAAGTCTGCGCGAGGGTAGGTGCCGCCTGCTTTTGGCATTTTCCTGTTTTTGGGAGGGCACCAGTGCGAAAGTCGCGGCGAAGCGGGCAGCAGCAGGTGCCAAGAGGAGGCGAGCAGCGCGCCGAGCTTGTGCCCTGTGGCGCTGCCGTAATTAGCCGAGCCGATTGTTCCTGGTCGTGCTGTTTCCAGCGCTTTACGTGAGCTATAGCGGGGTACTCGCCCGCCATAGCCGCCAGAATGTTGGACAGCTCCACTAGTAGTGACACTAGCGCCGAGGCGACAAGCCCGCCGCGTACGCGCCGCCGCAGCTCGAATGGCGCCAAGCAGAACGGTACAGCCGCGAAGGATGACACGGACACCACCACGGACGACGACGAGGGCGTGGTGCGCCGGCAGACGCGTGCCCAGTCCAAGACGCGGGTGATCGACTCGGACACGGACACGGACGACTCGGTTCGGAAGACTCGCCGCGGGCGCCGGCCCCAGGAGAAGGCGTCGCCGTCCCCCGCCAAGTCCAAGGCTACCAAGAAAGGGACCAAGCCGGTCCGACCCGCCAGGTCTCTTCCGAGCGAGGACGAGGACGCCAGCGATGCGCCTGGAGACTACATTCACGTCCAAGTGGGTGACACGGTGCTGCTGGACTCTGGCGATCCTGACGACCAATACATCGCACTTGTGAGCGCGGTGCAGACATCGCAGCGCCGCGACAAGCCGATCGCGTCGTTCACAGCTCAATGGTACTACAAGCCCAACGATGTGGCGGAAGATGTGCTTGCGCTGATCCCCGGCGGCGTGGTCGAAAACGAGGTGTTCCTGTCTCCGCACAAGGACAAGAACTCGATCGACGCAGTCATTGAGATCTGCCAAGTGGTCTCGCCGGAGGAGTACAACGACATTCAGGACGAGATCAAGCGGGGGTACCGCGAGAAGGGAAAGACGTACTTCGTCTGCAGGTATAAGTACTACCCCGGCCGCACTAACCACAAGAAAGCGCTCGAAGCCGTCGAAAATGACGCGATTCGATCGGGACTCGGGCGGCCGAAGCCTAATGTTGGAGAGAACTACCAAGCATCAGTGCCGGAATTCAAGGCGCCCTCACCGCTCTCTACTGCCGACCGACCGGAAGCCACCTCGGAGGTGCCGTGGAAGGACCATCCAGAGCCAACTGCGCGCCCTCGCCAGGTGTGGTCGTCGCTCGTGCCCAAGCTGCAGAAGGACGTCTTCTTCCAGTTCCTCGAAATGGTAGACACGTTGCGGTTTGCCGTGGGCAACATTGTCAAGATCTACCGGAACGAGCCCAAGCGGAAGGGCCACGTTCGCGGTATTGTGATCCGAAGCTCCCATCGAGCCGATGGCATTCAGCTGTGCCTCTCGACGGGCCAAGTGGTCGTGGCACTGACGAGCGAGGTGTGCTCGTTGCTGACGGACGACGTAGCAATGCAACACTTGTATCTGTCGAGATTCAACGTGTGCCTGGCGACGCAGGAGTGCTCGGCACGGATCCTCGACGCGCAGCAAAGCGAGCGAGACGCTTTTAGACGAGAAGTGGTGCTGTTCTCCCAGATCGCAGAGGAGGAGCGCATCGAGAACGATCAAACGACAGCGGATCAAGTAGACGTCGATAGCGCGCGGAAACGAAGAAAGTAGCCGTGCAGTTTGTTTCTCCATCTTTGCCTCTGGTGATTTGACACCGAGCTAATCGCATACTCCGAAGTATAAGGCGCCGTGATTTACCTCGTTGTGTTCAAGCTCACGCGAGTCCGCCAAAGCGACGGATCATACGGACTCGGGCTCCCGCGGAGAGCGAACACCAAGTCCTGGTAGTCGGGGAAGTTGTCGGCCGTCAAGATTCCGTGGCGAACGAAGAAGTCGAGCAGTAAGACGCACACGTCGGGCTTGAACCGCTCCGGCTCGTTCCACAAGCACGCAAGCACGTCGTCGACTGGCCAGAGCTCGAACTTCTCGACCTCTCCGTCCTGATTCACGGGCTGCACGTCCCGCGGCAGCTCCAGATCAAAGAAGAGCATGGTGTTGTTCTTGAGCCCATTGCGCTCGTCCAGCACGTACGTGAAGCTGCCCGTGGCCACGAGGCGCTGGCGCGTCCACGACGGGTCCAGTCCCGCTTCCTCCTGCGCCTCCTTGATCATGTTGTCCCGAGCCGAGATTCCTGAAGGCAGGCCGCCTCCCACGACCGAGTCGAGCAGCGATGGCCACCGGTTCTTCGTAGCGCTGCGAGTGGCCACCCAAATGTGGGAAATTGGTCCTGGCATCGACGCTGAAGCAGAAGGAGAGGAGCGCACGAAGCCGTTCAGGTGCGTGGCGAACTGGGAGAGGCCGAAGTGCCCGCCGACGCCGCGGTGGAACGCGAACAGCGAGGGCGACGAGAATCGCAGCCTGGCCGCGTACAACTCGTCCTGCCACCGCTTGAAGAAGCCCTCGGCGCGCAGCGCAGCCTCCGTCTTTTGGAATGCTGGTGCGCGTCGGATAGATATGGGTCAGCAACTCACGGGTGAGACGAAAGCGGACACTCGAGCCTTGGCCCCACCTTTGGTCCGCTCGTCGACGCCCTCGGAGCGCATTACGATCTCATTCCCCCCAACGTCAAACACGTCACGGAACGCGCTAAGCCGCTGCAGTCGACCCACTAGTCAGTATCAACAGCAGTGCGATGAAGTCATCGCCGTCCGCTCACCTCGAGGTGGCGCTTCTGGACGAGCCCGGCGACAAGCGACGGCCAATGAGCCTGGGCCCCGCCAGCCACCTGGCGCGGGAGAAAGGCCGCCCACTGCCGCGCCTCGTCGTGAGACAGCACCACGCGCAGCGGCGCGTACAGCTCCGGCGTCCAGCCGGTCGTGCGCTCCACGAGCCTCCGCCAGCTCATCCGTCCGCGTAGATTTCGAATTTACACGAGCTTGTATGTGTGGCGATGGAGCACTTGTTATAAATGACAAATGCGCGAGTGATCCTAGCACTTCATGAAGGCGGGGAACAGCGCGAACGGAGTAATGAATGACACACGTGTGGGGTTCAAATGTATGGGCTGTTACTCTACTGCTCGTGCTGGTTCACGGCTCCTCCACACGCCTCTCCTTCGCTCCTCGACTCGACGGACCACTCCGACCGGTCTCAGTGCAGGATGTAGTTGATCGAGTGCGACTTGGCGTGGTGGCTATCGTCCGAGTTATCACCGCCGTCCCGGTCGTCCTCCTCGCGCTCGTAGTAGCGGTGGTCCGCACCGCCGCCGTTGTACGGCCGCTGGAGGCTCTCGTCGTGGTGGTGGTAGCCGTTCGCGGTGGGGTGGCGCGGGCCGCCAGCCGGGGGCGCGAGGCGCGGGTCCTGCTCCATACGGCGTTCGTACCCATCGCTCGCGATGCGCTCCGGCCGCCCGGGCGGAGAAAGCATGGGGGCGCGGCTGTTGGTCGCCGGCTGGCGCTCTACCGGGTGCACCATGCGCGACTGCTGCTGCTCAATGAAGTCCTCTTTCATCGCCTTGAGGTCCGCCAGCGGGAGGCCCATGAACACGCCAAAGCCGTAGTAGATCTTCTCGTCCTCGTTCTCCTCCATCTCGCGCCCGGAGCTCGAGTTCAGGCTCGCGCTGTCGCCGCCCATGGACCCCGACCGCACCGCTAGCTGGCTGTCCATCGCCGCCCCGAGGTTACGTTTTCTCTTCTGAGCTTTTTGGTGAGTTTGGGATGGCAGAAGAGAGAGAGAGACAGGGGAAAGGCTACGAAAGCTACACACGTAACCATCGAGAGCGAGTTGTAACCTACAAGATAACCCTGCTTTTTAGATGTTTCTTGTTTTTCTCGGCTCATGTCGTCTCGCATGGCGTGCAAAAGGCCGTCAACTTTACCTCCACACGGGTGAATGTCTATGCGGCTCCCCTAATTCGCTCCGTGGGGAGCGCTCGGAGTTCTTGTGTTGCTTGCCATCACTGAAGACTGGGTGGTTACCACAATTTATGAGACGAACCACGTGGGACGAGCTTGTCAGCCAAGGTTTGGAGAAGCTGTCGTTGGCATGTGAAAGTGAAGATGCACAGTGATCACTTTGCCTTTCATCAGAAGTCTCGTCCTCATTCCAAGCTGTCGCCAGTGTCACCGACAAGGACGAAGTGAAGACCCGAGCGGTCCAGGCGCCGCACGACGTTGCAGTGATTCGCCATCTCCGCGGGCATCAATCTGGCAACCAGAGGACGGTACACGCGAGAACCAAGCGTGCGTTCAACACCGCCAACACGAAGATGAAGCTCATCAGCATGCTGCATGCCGTGACCTGAATGCTGCGGTCAACATTCTTCGCTTCATGAACAGCCTCGAGCTACAGCGAGGCATCCGATAAGTTAGACTTTGGTGTAGCTTGTTGTCGACTGTAGCGGCGCGAGTCACCATGGCAATCGAAGAATAGTCTCTATTACAGTAAAGGGCGATGGCCTACGGGTCCCTGGCCGTAGCGGCGACTGGGCGGGGCCGCTCATCGCCGGCGGAAGCGCTTGTACGCCTTCTTGGACTTGGTCGCAAGGTCCTCGTTGGCGTCGCGCTTGCGGTACTCGCCGTCACCCGTGAGCTGCGCACCGAGCTCCTGGTGGATCTGGCGGAACTTGCGCGCCGAGCCCACAGGCCGCAGCGGCTGCGACAGCATGCGGCTCAGCTGCGCGCGCTTGGCCGCGGCCGCCTCGGGCCCGTTGCGGCTGTCGTTGTTCTTGGTGTTGCCGCCCTTGTTGCGCTTCTTGGCGTTCAGCTCGAAGAGCAGGTTGTCGTCCAGGTCCAGGTCGGCCTCCTTGGCCATCTGCGCGAACCAGTTCTCCTCCGCCTTGATCTTGCCGCTCTCGTTCTCGTCGTCGTTGATGCTCTTGGCTAGGCGCACGCGCTCGTCGATCGGCGGCAGGTATCGGTGATCGAATGGGAAATCGGACAGACCCGTGGGTCGCTGCAGCATCTTGCAGATCTGCGCGTGGTACTTGGCGTCCGCGGGCGCCACGAGCGAAATACTCAGACCGTCCTTGTCGGCACGAGCCGTACGACCACTGCGATGCACAAACACCTCCGTCGACCGTGCGATGTGGTAGTGAACGACGTAGTCGACGCTCGGGATGTCGAGACCGCGCGCCGCCACATCCGTCGCAATCAGGATGCCCTTCTCGTGCGCACGGAAACCGTCGAGCTTTTTCAGACGCTGGCGCTGCTGCATCTCGGCGTGCAGTGCAAATACCGGCAGCTGAAGGAGACTCAGCAGGCCCGCAAGGCGGCGCACTTGGTGGATAGCGTTCAAGAACACAATTGTCCGCCCGGGGTACTGCGTCAAGAAGTAGTACAAGAAACTGTCGCGCGTCGAGTCCGTCACCTCGTGCTGGCACAGCTCCAGACCCGCGGGGAGCGACAGCGCCACATTCGCCTGCTGCTTGCGGAGCTTACGTGTCTCCTCTTCCGACTTGTTAGAGTTTGCGCTCTCGTCGATGCTCAGGTCCACAACGGCGGGCTTTCCACGCAGACCAACACGCTTCATCACGCTCTCCAGCACTGTCAATGCGTGGTGATGCTTTTTGGCCGTGCCCTTCTGGAAGCGGCCTCCTTCGGGGATCGTCAGCGTGGCCGAGAACAAGAACGTCTGACGAGTGCGCCGCACCGGCTCAGGGTGTGCAACCGTGTCGTCTTCGTCCTCGTCTTCATCCTCTTGCTCAGCGTCGTCTTCACCATCTTTGTTGCTCTGATGCATCTTCATGACGTCGTCAAGCATCATTACCTTGGCGCCAGTGGAGAACGCCGACGAGTCGATGTCTCCTTTGTCATCATCGTCATCACCACCCTCTGCATCGGCTTCATCACCTTCGTCCTCATCCTCGTCCTCGGACACATCGACGAGATCAGGCGTCGCACGCTTACTGTTGCTGCGCAGCACGTCGAAGATCTGCTCCACCTCCGGGTACGATCCGGTCTGCAGCATTCGGTCGGCCTCATCGATGACCAAAAAGCGCAGCGACTCGGCCAGGTTCTTGAAATGGGCGTGGTTCGAGTCGATCAGATCCCACAGACGCCCAGGGGTACCGATGACGATTTCAGGCGAGTATCCGAGAAGACGCTGCTGCTTCTGCACAGCCATGCCACCAACGAGCGTCACGATACCGATCTCTCGGTGACGCACCATCTTCTCGAGGTGCTGGTGGATCTGCAGCGCCAGTTCGCGCGTCGGTGTTAAGATGAGGGCCTTGCAGTCTTTCGTGTACCCTGGCGCCTCACGCTCGCGCAGGAGCTGACTAAGAATCGGCAGACCGAAGGCCAGCGTCTTACCAGAACCAGTCGGCGCGGCGCCCACAATGTCGCGGTTGTCGACAAGCGCGGGGAAAATCGTCTTCTGCTGGATTGGCGTCGGGGACTCGAAGCCACTCAGGTGGAGCGACTGCATCAGCACAGGGTGCAGCTTGAACTTGTCCCACTTGGGCAGGTGCACCTTCGAGTTGACCGCTGGCGCCTTGGGCTCATCAGAACTGTTGGCACGATTGTTCTTCTTCGAGGCCTTCGGCTTCTTTTGCTTCACCGGCACTACAGCGCTCACCTTGTCATCTTCGTCAGCGACCGCAGCGTCAGTGTCAGCACCATCATCAACGACAGTGTCGCCTTTAGCGACAGCGCTAGCTTCGGCTTCATCTTCGCCATCATTCTGCTGGCCGGCCGCCTTCTTCTTGCTCTTTCGGCGCTTCTTCTTGGCCGGCTTGCTCTCTTCGCCACCCGCGGCCTTGCTGCTTCCTTCACTGCCTGCGCTCTTGCAGCTAGCGCCACACCGTGCAGCGATACGTTCGTTAGTTCCTCTGCGTGTGATACCAACAAGTTCATAATAACACGACGTACTTGGAGACGAGGATCTTGCCGCCGCCCTCGGCCGTCTCGAGCTGGTAGTCCGTAAGCTCCTCGAGCTCGAAAGCGCAGCCGTCCTCGAAGCCCTCGATCTGGATCTCCTCCAGATCCACCTTCTTCCACCCGCCGGTCGTCACCGCCTGTGCGTCTCCCGCGCGCTTCTTGCGCTTCTTGCCCGCCTTGCCCGCCTTGCCCGCGAGCTTGAGCGCCGCGTCTGCGATCGAGTACGCCACCTCCCTCACGCCGCTCATTCTCCTGCGCGTCCTTGCGATAATCAACAGCAAAGGGTGTCCCAAAAATGAACTGGCAGCTCCATTCCCAACCAGCCAAATTTGACCAATCATCTGCTGTAAAAAGTTAATAAATCCGTATATTTCAACAAATGGAAACGCGACAAACGCGTTTGAGCATCAGCTGTGGTCGTCTTTTGACCCGAAGTTCCTAAGCCAACACTAGCGTTACACTACAGACAACCACACACTTTTCATCTGGCAAAGAGCAGCCCATCTGGGCAAGATGGCTCGCGAGAGGAAGCGTCCCAAGTCGTCGGACAACGCGGGGGTCTGTCAGAAGAGACCACGGAAGGCGGCGACGCCCAGGCCAGCGGGGAACAAGAAGTAGCGGAAGAGTCCGAAGAACGCGGAGCTGGCGGACCAGCGAGACTTGACGCACCCAAGCTTCTGGTTCGACCGTGAAGTAGCGCGAGAACTGTGGCTGCCCCAGCTGGAGGCTCTAACCGGCGTCCCGAAGGAGTCGGGACGAGGCAGCGTCGTGGGGGCGTTGCTCTCGTCATGGTTCGACGTGAGCAACTTCACGGATGAGAGCCGCGAATCGCGGTGGACGTCGAGCGGGACACACGAAACAAGGGCAACTGACGAAGAGCTGCGTCTCCTCGGCGTGCTGGCGGTCAGCACCAAACAGAAGGTCAGCAGCATTTTGAAAGTGAAGCTCTACCCTAACCGAGCTCAGCGCCTCAAGCTCGATCAAATGTTCGCAACGCACCGCGCAGCGTACGACATGGCGGTCGCGCGCTCGTGGAACGATTGCAAGTGGCAGAGGAACGAGGAGAGCGGCAGGATGTACCTCCTGACCCCCGAGGAGCTTTGGCGGCTCTATCGACTCATTGGTGCTGCCAAGAAGATGTCGAAGTACTTCAGCAACCGTCGGGGCGGTCCAACGGCATTGACTTGTCCCTGAGAACGTCCAGGGGTTGGCGTTCAGGGACTTCCTCAAGGCGGTGCGCTCATCCCGGGCCCTGTACTTCTCGCTCAAGAGTAAGAACAAGTACACCACGTTCCCGGTCATGGAGTTCAAGAGCAAGTTCGCCCCGTTCGACATGATCGAGATCCCGAAGGAATCCATGCGTCTCGACCAAGCCGGGCGGAACTCGGAGGTCTGCTTCTTCCCAAAGTTCTTTGGTTTCAGGTTGGGCAGCTGGATCTAGTTGCGCAAGTTGCGTGAGCCGCTGCCTCTGTCGACCACGGCTGGCCGGCTACAGCGCCTCCGAGATGGCGACTACTATCTCATGGTTCCTCGCCTAAAGGAGTGGACCCCGTCTAACACCGCCCGTGTCTGCGCCATTGTTCCTGGTGTCCGCCAGTTTATGACTGGCTACGACCCGAGCGGACGGACACTGAGCGTCACTAACGCGCACGCGGTGCTCAAGCGCCGCTTCGATGCGATTGATGAGATGAAGTAGACGCTGGCACGTATGGACAAGGAGAGCAAGGCCATCCCTAGAGAGAAGAGGTGCGCGAGAGTGAAGGCACGAGCGGCACGCGCCTCACAGCGCCAGAAGACTGCGCTCTACCGCAAGCGTCAGCGCCTTCGCCGACGCATCCGATATACACGCCGTCGTGTACACCGGATGATCGGCGATATGCACCAGAAGATCTCTTCGTGGCTCGCCGCCAACTACCGCTGTGTCCTGCTGCCGTCGTTCCAGACGGCAGCGATGGTGATGCGCTACGAGCAGATGGTCAGGACGGACGGTACTCCTGCGGCCAAGTCGAATGAGCAGGTGACGGAGGCGCTGACCACGGACACGCCAGCTACAAGCACACCGACCACGGCCACAGTCACGAATGCGCTAGCCATGGACGCGTCGACCACGAACGCGAAGGCCATCCGCCGATGGAAGCGCCGCGAGCCCAGAGTGCGCAGGAAGCTCCAGATGCCCAGCTCTACAGCGAGAGCGATGCTCGCTCAATCGCACTACAAGTTCAAGACTCTCCTCCAGTACAAGATGGAGCGCGTCGGTGGTCGACTGATCGACTGCGAGGAGGAATACACATTCAAGACATACTCGTGCTGCGGGGAGATTAAGAACGACCTCGGCGGCAATCCACAATTCGAGTGCCCGTCCTGCAGCACCCGGCTCGATCGCGACGTGAATGCAGCGCGAAACATTTTCCACAAGAACAGGCAGATGATGGCGTAGAGCGTCTGCGTTCCAATCGGTGAGCCTCCACCGCGGAGTCCTGTCAGCAGCGGCAACGCTGCTGGTCATTTTAGGCCCAAGGTCCTAGAATAGCCTAGAAATGGGTAGTTTTAGGATCATAGGCACTCACTGAGCTCGTGCACTTTCATTGGCTGAAATGGTTTCTGTCATATGTTTATCAGCGAACGGGATGGATGGGGCTGATCACTCTCCTTGCCCCCTTCCTTCGCGCGCGTCTCGGGATCTCCATGAGGGCGTTCGGCGCCGCTCGCACCGCGCGCGCGCTCGCATCCAGGCGCTGCGTGTCCCGCTCCGTGGCGCCCCGCGCGGCGCTGGTGAACACCTTCGGCCGCGCCGGAGGCGGCAGCGCGCGCAGCTTCTCGACGCCGCACGCGGGCAACCCGAACACGTTCGTGTCGAGCCACAGCCAGGCGTTGCTGGCGCACGAGCCACAGGAGCTGGCGGGCTTCCTGCGGCGCAAGGAGCTCGCGTTCAAGGAGACGGACTCGCACTTTGTGGTGCGCGAGTGCCCGTTCTGCCACCCGACGCGCGGTAAGGCCGACAATCTGTTCAAGCTGTACGTGCACCGCACCAAGGGCGTGTACAAGTGCCACCGCTGCGGCGCCGCCGGCAGCTGGCTCGACTTCAAGGCCAAGGTGAGCGTGTCTACTGCTGCTGGCAGTACTTATATCGTGCACGTGAACTGACAAAGGATGCGGATGACAGCTCCAACCGAACGTCGCCATCACGTCCTCCGCAGCCGGCGGCTTTTTAGCGACCCACGGCGCCAGCACGACTCTGGCGGACGACCACCGCGAGGTCAAGATCATCCACGCGCTGGACAACCGCAAAGCGATGGCCATCCAGCAGAACCTGACGGACATGCCCGAGTTCGCGCCCGTGCTCTCGTACCTGACAGAGACGCGCGGTATCTCCAAGGAGGTGCTGCAGAAGTACTGTGTCGGCGCCATCGAGCAGCCCTTCCGCGACGACAATGGTGACCTTGTGGCCGCCAAATGCATCTCGTTCCCGTGGATGGCGCGTCAAGAAGATCTGAACGCCATGGGCGTCATCAACGACACTGCGAGTAACAGCGATGACGAGCTTGTGGTCCCCGCTACTGAAGACAAAAACCTGTTCGGCGTCGTTCGCCTCAAGATTCGTGCGGTGGATGATAAGTCCAAACAGCGCCTGGTCCCCAAGGGCGGCAGCTGGGGTCTATTTGGCTGGAACACGATCTCTCAGTCGGCCGACGAGCTCGTACTGACCGAGGGCGAGTTTGACGCCATGGCTGTGCACCAAGCGACGGGCCTGCCCGCCGTCTCTCTGCCAAACGGCTGCCAGTCGCTTCCCCCTTCTGTGTTGCCTCTGCTTGAACGCTTCAAGAAGATCTACCTCTGGATGGACAACGATGCCGCTGGTCAGTCAAGCGTCGAGAAGTTCGCTTCCAAGCTGGGCGTCGCGCGCTGCTACATCGTGCGTCCGCCGCCCGAGCTCGCGCTTTCGAAAGTCAAAGACGCGAATGATGCACTTTTGGCGGGTCTGGACTTGGGCGCTTTCGTCTCGTCGGCCGAGCGCATTCCTCACTCGAACATTGCGACATTCGACGAGCTGAGGCGCGAGGTTTTTGACGAGATTGTCAATCCTGTACGGGCTTGTGGAGTACAGTCGCGATCGCTGCCGTCGCTGAACAGGCTGCTCAAGGGCCACCGGATGGGCGAAGTCACAGTGCTCACCGGTCCGACGGGCTGCGGCAAGACGACACTGCTCAGTCAGCTCTCTTTGGACCTGTGCGGCCAGGGAGTGAACACGCTGTGGGGCTCGTTCGAGATCAAGAACACGCGGCTGATCCATAAGATGCTCACTCAGCTGGCAGGGCGTAGCCTGGCGGGCGACGTGAAGGGCTTCGAAGCGGCGGCTGATGCGTTCGAGATGCTGCCGATGTATTTTATGCGCTTTTTCGGCAGCACGGACGTGGACGAAGTGCTGGACGCCATGGAGTACGCTGTGTACGCGTACGACGTGCAGCACATCCTGCTGGACAACCTGCAGTTCATGATGTCGGGCCAGGGTCGTGGTTTCGACAAGTTTGAGCGCCAGGACGCAGCTCTCGACAAGTTCCGACGGTTCGCGACGCAGAAGAACGTGCATCTGACTCTCGTCATCCATCCTCGTAAGGAACAGGAGGACAGCGACCTGACGCTCTCGTCGGTCTTTGGCACTGCCAAGGCCACTCAGGAGGCTGACAACGTACTCATTCTGCAGCGCACGCGCGGCCAGAACAAACTTGACGTGCGCAAGAACCGATTTGACGGCACGCTCGGGTCGATCCCTCTACGATTCGACGCGGACGCGAGCGCGCTCAAGGAGCTTCACGACGAAACGATGGACGAGCGCATCGCCTCCATCGACTTGGAGGCCGAGATGACACTTGCCCAGGAGCGCAAGGCCCGCCAAAAGCAGCACCCGCCCACCGAGTCACCAACTATTGCTGATGAGGAAGTAGCAGCGGACAGCGCGCCGCTGCACTTGGAGCCGATTGAGTTCCACGTGACCCCTGCCAGAAACAACGACACAAACTGCGGCTTTGAGCACTCTGACCTCAACGAAGGGCACAATCACACTGACTTCTCCTTCTCGGCTACAAGCGTCAACGGTCTCAACGGAACGCATTCGGCGTCGACCGTCAAAATTACGACCGCACGGGACGGCGGTGAGGACCAGTGGCCGCATGGAAGCGGCAGCGCCAGCAGTGGCGGCTCCTCTCGTGCTTTGAATGGAAGCCACTCGGCATCGAACCGTCCATTGAACGGCGCGTCTTCGTCGTCTCGAGACCACGACCGCGAGCCGTTCTCCATGTTCACACCCATAATCACAAGATAAGGGTCGAGTTGGCATCAGAGCGCCCCTCCAAAGGTTCGTTTGCCCCTGTACGCGGACGTTGTACTGGCTGGGTCGGAAGTTTGCTTGCAGGTTTAATTTTTCAACAACTGTAGTCGAAGTGTTTACGAGTGCACTGATCACATCTCGCATGTTCGCTTTGCGATCATCGCACTCGCTTGTCAAGACATCGCGATCGTGACGTGGAGGTGATCAGACTCACGAGAAGCAGCTCTTTTCTCTTGAGAATACACAAATCAAAACCCAAAACAGTTGATGGACGCTGCCCGCTATCTATCTTCTACCGGGCAGTGTCTCATGCCAAGCGAGCGTCGCTCGACCAACTACCGCAGCGAGAGCTGCTCGTAGATGGTCCAGGTCACGGCCGTTGACAGCGTGCGCTTGACGACGCGCGGCAGGATGCCCCGCGCAAACCCTCGCCAGCCCTCGTCCTGCAGGATCCGGCGAACGGTCTCGCGCAGCGTCAGCGAGTTGCGCACGTTGGTGAGCTCTCCGCGCGCACCGGTGCGCAGGATGGACAGCTGCATGCGGGTCTTGACCACGTCGGCCGGGTGCACGACGGTCGTCGCCATGATCCCCGCGACGACGCCGCTAGTGAAGTGCAGTCCATAGTCGGGCACACCCGAGCCGGCGAACTGGTCCTCGAGCCGCCGCTTCAGCCGCGTGTAGATGAGAACGTAGAGCCCCGAGAAGGGCACGTCGCGCGCGAGCGTCGGGATCATGCCGCGGTAGAGCCCGCGCG
Source organism: Phytopythium sindhum (assembly GCA_023334395.1). NCBI lineage: Eukaryota > Oomycota > Peronosporomycetes > Pythiales > Pythiaceae > Phytopythium > Phytopythium sindhum. The sequence continues at coordinate 1,127 of JAASGW010000707.1, read as the reverse complement.
GGCCCTCGTCGCGTACAACGTGGCGGAACACGTCCAGGATGCGCGCGTGGGAGCCCGGTGCCTGCCACTCCATGCGAGCCTTGACCACCGTGAGTGGCGACATGACGCTGCCCGCGAACGTGCGTGCGAATGCGCCAGCGAGGAACGTGTTGACTGCCGTGTGCGGGAACAGCGCGAGTAGGTAGTCGAGCGAGCCGAAGTACAGCGCCGCGCCGCCCGTCACGCGGATCAGCGTGGCCGACGTCCCTCGCCACATGGACCGGACGCGCGTCGCCAGCGCCGGCGGAGCGCCCGCAGCCGCGCCCGACGCGAGCATGGCCGCCTGTGACGACCGCAGCGCGCCGCCGCCGCTACCGCTCGTGGCGACGAACGCGCCCTGCTGCTGCGTCCGCAGCACGTCCAGCGGCTGGAAGGCCAGCGCCGAGATCATGCCCGAGAGCCCGCCTGCCGCCAGTTTCTTGGTCTTGCGCGTCGCGCCCGTGAGCTCCTCCACGGACGTCAGGGACGGCGCCGCCGCCATGGTGACCCGCGGCTTCCTTGGGACGTCCAGGTGTTGTGTCTGATACAAAAAGACGCTGTAGGATGATGGCGAAAGTGTGAAAATGAGTAAAACGTGATGGATATGCCCAGCAGGTCCGCCGAGGTATTAATTCTGGAAGGTTTGAGGCTGACACGCTTGCGAATTGGTTGGCTCAAGCGGCAAGAGAACAGATGTGATCGGATTCATGCATTTCACAATTCACAAAATAATAACAGATCCAACCGGATTCATGCATTTCATAAATCAAGCATACCGATAACAGATGCAGTCGGATTTATGTACAGTATGCGCCATAATTATCCGAACGAAATTGATTCCGCAATAGCTTCCCGAGAATTGCACTAAATTCGCTGCAAATTGCACCAATGAACGCAGCGAAAAACGAGGATTCGCTCCATAGTCTTTGTTTGTCAAGGCGACCTCTACAGTACGCGCCAAAAAGATCCGAATGAGCACAAAATTTACCACAAGTGATCCAAGAAGCACAAAACCGCAACCAAATTGTATCGTCTTGCAGAACAAGCACAAACTGACCAACCTATGCAATTTTTGTGTCCGAACACGTCGGGGTTCCCACACAACAGCC
>JAASGW010000706.1:0-14856 GCA_023334395.1 Phytopythium sindhum | reverse complement strand
CGCGCCAGGGTGAGCTGCTTGCAACACACTTGAAGGAGAGCTATGAGAAGTACGGGCTCAAAGCGTACGTAGTGGGCTTCGGCAGCGCCAACATGGGCATCTTGGAGCAAGTAGCGAGACGAATGGGCGGCACGTACCACAGCGTCTTAACGGGGACCGAGATGAAGACGACGTTCTACTTGACCTCGGCATCGCTAAGCACGCGCGCGGGGTTGGCGCTAGTCAATCAAATGACGCACGACACGGTGTACCTGATTTGCTTTAATGACTTGACCAGTGGCGAGGCGAGCAAGTTGACATGGTGCAAGCACGTGTTGCACAAGGCCTGCATCAAGAAGTTGGTGGAGAATGCGGACGCGGCAGGTGAGAAGGCCCTGTGCCCGATCTGCAGCCGTGCGATTCACCGAACCATTTTGGGCGCCCGACTGACCAAGAAATGCATGGCAGCCGAGTCGTGAGTTGGAGTTTTTCGTTTTTCAGTTGTTGAACACGCTCGCAAGGCGAGTGAGTGTGCAAGTTAGCGCTCTCTGAGATGGAGATATTCGGGGTTCAATTGAAGAGGCACGCGCTTGAAATTTGCAGTTTACCGGTGTTCTCATTGATTGCTTGTATTTGCATTGGACTAGTACTGAAGACGCACGTCGTCCTCGCGCATCCAGCTCTTCAGGTTACTCACGAACGCGTGGATCTTCTCGTGCCAAAGTGTGAACGGGTCGGGCGAGAAGAAAACGGCGAGTGCGACGATGGCGCCAGCGAACTCGTCGAACTCGAGCTGCGACACATCGTCATTGTCAACGGACATGACGGACTGGAACACGCGCCGCGCGTCCTCGAGGGTCAGAATCGGCTGGGAGCCGCTTCGTACGTCGATCCCTGGAGGCGGCACAGCACTCGGCTCGTGCATCAAGGCGAACTCGCCTAGGAACATTTGAAACTCGTCGAAACTCATCGAGTTGCGCTTGGTTTTCTCAAGTTGAAACTGGAAACGCGAGTTAGCTTGGCTCCCATTGTCAGATTTTGGTTCAAGTTCGGAGCCTCCCGACCCAGACGATGTTGATGCGACTTGCTTAGCCTGGCCGTCGCGCTGTGGTGTCACCGACAACTGTGCGGCAGCCTGCATGTCAGCGGCCTCTTCATCTTGCTTGGCGTAGTAGAAGAACACTGAGCGGAGGAACGCTCGATGCTCAAGCAGTGCACGACCAACGAGCGGGCAACACAACTTCTGGGAGAAGCTGACCTCGTGGGGTGTCGTGCGGTGGTGGATCGCCATTCGAGTCACGAGTTCGTGCAAGAAGAGCGCGAGAACTTGCGCCGGGTTGTGCCTGTGCCCACCGCGATCGTCCGTTTCTGACAAGAGAGGCCTCCAGATGGTGTCGATCTGCGGCCCGTTTCTCTTGGAGGTCGACAATGAAAGCGCGTTTGGTCCACGAAGCAAGCAGCGCTTTCGATGTCTCGTTGTGACCCGTCGGTACAACTCAAACGCTACGACCACAAAAAGCTCGACAAACTGGGTGGGGTTTAACGCAAGGTCGTCCACTTCAAGTGTTGCTGGGGACCAGCTTGCCTGCTCTCCGGTTGTTGGGGTCACCACCTGAAAAAAGAGTTGTTGGAGCCGAGAAGGTGACAAGTAGTTGGGGTGGATAAGTGAAAGCTTGTACGCCATTTGCCTCCACTGGTGCAGCGCCACTCCAGACGAGTAGTTGAACGCTGCTGTCTTGTGGCGCGCGTACAAATACGCGAAGTGGACGGCGTAGCGTTGAAGTACGTGCTCAATCTGCACCTGGAGCACAGCTTCTGTCGGCCGTGGCTGCTGGTTGGACACGTCTGTCGTCAGTAGCCCTGCAATACTCGGCTCAAGACGCATCATGCTGGTGTTGTAAAAGCACTCGAGTGATCCGTGCAGGGAGCTTCCAGGTATTCCGTTCGCTTCCCGAAGTGAGGTTGATACCACCGCTGCAGGGTCACCGAAGCCAGCGAACGAGTCGACGGTCGCGCGGACAGTCCGGTCTGCGAAGTAAAACTCGGTAAAGCACGTGCCAAGTGTAGCGCATGTCGTTGCTCGCTCTGAACGTAGATACGTGTCACGTGATCGCTTCGATGCGAGGCTCCAAGCGTAGGAAAGCACCGCACAAATGCTCTCGATGACGTGCCACGGAGTCGGGCCGCCCATGTCAAGCGGAAGCTTGGACAACCGGATGATGGAGCTGTCAATCCGCTGAATCCACTGCTGGCTCTGCTTGCGCACAAACACGTTCGGATCGTTCTCACAGAGTGCGAGACTGGTGCTCGACAGCTCTCGCCATTGGACCTGAAGCGCAGGCGCGAACTCTTCCAGCTTGCAGTTTTGGAACCGCTCGCTGTGCAACACTGTCTGAAGACCGCGCGACCAATCCGGCAATAGGCGCAACTTCCAAAAAGCATCATAGACATCGTCGAAGTGAATGTCCATCGACGACATGTTGGCGACATCCAATATGCGCACGAACAGCCAATCGATGTCGACGTGACCCAGATCTTCGATGATTCCGGACGTGCGCAACAAGTCGCTCAAAATTGGTCGCGTTAACCCTCGCAGGTACTTGGCGCCGGGCTCTCCGCTGCTCTCCAGTCCAGATTGCACGAGAGTCCGCTTTTTCGGCTTCTTCTTTTTCATCTTCCTTTCCCCTTGGGTCGCGCTTGGGTTATTACCCTGTGCGCCCGCTCTCTTCTTGGTCGCAGCTGCTAGCAGTGCGAGCTCTTCTGCCTTCTTCTTGGCGGCAGAACGCTCGTCCATTTCGGCCTGCCAGTGCAGATGCATGAATAGCGAGCGCAGCTGCTCACGCTGCCACTTTGACTGGTGTCTATACATTTCCAGTAGTAGCGCAATGAACACTTCCCATGGCAGCTTCCTCTCGTCGCCGGTCGAGTGGTAAAACGGACCAAGCAGCGAAGCCAACTCTCCCGCGCTAGGTGCGACGGCGAACTGCGCTAGCAGCTGATTAAAGACCTCGAGCGTCACGGGGCGTCCGCTATTCGCTTCGATAGCGTTGCGCAGCGCTGTAGTGGCTTGATCCGCAGCCGACTCACTCGATGCCTCAGCTCCAGTCAATTTTAGTTGGCTTTTCGAACGCTCGCCGAGCAACTCGTCTCCTGTTCGGCTTTTCATTTTTCGCCTCATTGGAGAAAGCGGAGACAGCGGCTTCACAAGTGACGATGCGCTGGCCGATCGGCTTGGTGCTGTCGATGGCCGGGCTTTTCTGTTACCTGAAGTGGTAGGCGTCGAGCCCGCTAATGCGCTAGCGCTTTTGAACCTCAAGAGTCGGAATGTCGCGCGCGTCACGAACATCGCCTTCAGCAGACATATAAACTGCGGCTCGCGCTCACCCTCGTAGCCTGGCTGCTTATTGTTTCCTGTGGCGAGTGGAGCTGGGGGAAGTGAGTGCTCGTTGTACGAGATACCAACTTCGGTGTCATTGATTGCCTGTAGTACCCAAAGCAAGAAGCACAAGTCGTCGTGCGATCTCTGTCCGTCAAGGAATGAGCAAAAGAGTTCGACTTGAAAAGAGCCGTTGCGACAAAGCTGAAGACACTGGACGAAGTCGGTGAGGTCGGTGATGGCATCATTGTCGCTTGGGGCTCGCTCGAGGAAGAAGTGGTACACTACGAACTCGAGGGATGCTCGAGTGCCGCTGCCGGCTGTTGTTGGCATGCAGCTCATCGCTCCACCAACCGCACATCCATCGAGCAACGGGTTCTCCAGGAGCATACCCGCTTCTTGGGCCATGAGAAACCGCTGGAAGAAGAACCAAATGAGACAGCGGCAAGAATGTTCGAGCTCTGTCTTGCTGATGACGCTGGGAACGACCTCAGAATTCGTCGCCGACTTCAGTTTCCGTTTTTTACTTCCGCTCTGTGGCCGAGCGTTGTCAGATGGCGTGGATTGCAGTCCCAACGACGATGGTGGGATTGTAGGTACATTGGTCTGGCGCCGTGTTTGGGCCTGCTCCCACACAGATTGTGGCAGTGTAGCTACCATTTTGCAAAGCTTGCTCGCTCGTGTCGCGTCAGCATCCGAAGTGTTCAACCGTGACATGCTGGAAATGAGGCGGCTAAACCAATACGCACTCCCACCGTCCTTGACTCCGCTGGTCACTGGGGCGTTGTGTGCCGTTGCTATGTCTGCCTCGGCTGCTGCTGCACTGTTACTCGCACCAGACATATCGATTGATAAAGCTATGCTTCTATCTCCGCTTGCAATAGCATCAGTTGCCGCACTACTATCTAGAATTCCGTTACCAGCAACGACTGGAGCCTTGATGTTGCTGTAATTTGCGTGTGGCACAGTTGCTGTAGTTGCTGCGGTTGTAGTCGGAGGGGACTTGTTCGCTAGCAGTGACTGAATCTTGAGCGCCTGGTCATACTGACACTCCAGTAGCGCGACGTTCTCCATTTCAAGAATCTTGACACGCTTTTTCTCGCTCTGCAACTGGTTGCGCAACGTTCTAAGCTCCGAGTCCTTGAACAAAGCGCTTGAAAGCTCCGCCACGTGCGCCTTGTGCACATCCCGCTCGTGATGACTCAGTCGGATCTCCTGCTTTGCCATTTCCAACAATCGTGCATACTCGTCACACTGCTTCTTGAGCATCTCCAACTCACTCTCAGAGGACCCGTTTTCGCATTGATTTGAATTCACCGCTAGCTGCAGTCCGAGCGAGTCGTCATCTGTTTCGCTCACTTGATCTGGTCCATGTAACGTCAGCGAGGCGATCCCATTTTGCGAGTGGAAATCACGTAGATCTGCCATCTCCGTCTGAAGTTGCGCATTGAGTCGCTTTGCTCCTTCACACTCAGCCTGAAGCTCAGTAATCTGGTCCTGGAGACCGCGAATCTCACCAAGTAGAGTCGCGCGCACAAACGCGTCAAGCTTCCCGAAGCGCTCAGCGACCTCCTCGAGAAATTCGGACGCGTACTGCGCTTCTTTTTCCCAACGCTGCGGCGACAATCCCGCCCCCAGCAAGCCAACATCATCAGCGCCACCACGGTTCGTACCACCAAAGGCAGCACTAGCGACTTGTTTGACGGCGAACTGAAAGAGTTGGACAAGCTTCCTTGCCGCTCCGCGCACAATCTCAGTGTCCAGTTTTTCCTTTTGCACTTGGTCACCGATCGACAGCAGTAGATTGTCGATTGAACAGCAGATTCGCAGCATTCGACTGCGGTCGCGCTCCGACTGCGCTTCCTCAGTTTCTAGCGTCAGATCGTCATCTTCGTCGTCACTTGGCCATTCGGATATCAGGGTCGCACAGCTGAGGCTGTTTTGTAGTGGGCGAAGCAGATCGAGAAACAAGAAAGACTCCGTCTCGACCTCGCCATCAAGTGGGACGCTGCTTCTTCGGCTCTGTGAAGTTGACTCGGAGGCTGCAGCAGTCACCGCTTGCATCCTCATGACTTCATGCAGAAGCTGGATTTTCTGAGATTGCCGCGAGTACTGTGGAGTCGTGGAAGTCGCCACCACAATCGAGGTGCACTTCCCATTCCGCGACGGACGACTCCCAAGCGACGGTCGAGGTGGAGGGGGCGACCCATTTCGCTGCTTCGATAAGGTACTGGTTGGTGACGATGCCTGAGGAGTTACCGTCGATGGCGCACCCTGGATACGGAGTCGTGATATGTGGTGGCGTAATTTATGCGGGAGCTTACCCTCCGCGAGCGTCATGGCTTTTCCGGTTTGTTGCGATGCATATTCCCGTTCATCATCACCTGGAGCACCACCAAATTCGCTTGTGGCTATAGGTGGTTGATGACTGGAGGAAGGAGATAGCTGGGCCCCCTTGGGCCGCGTCGAGCTGCTCCTCTTCATGAGCGACACAAACGTCGTCACGTTGGGAGCTGACAGCCTCGTGTTCATAGCACTAGCGGCTGGCGCAGGCGTCGCGTCGTCCGGCAGGTTGGAGTTGGAGTGGCTGATGCGATACTTGGACGCCGACGATTCCAGGCGTGGGGCGCTTGCTAGTCTGGTAATCTTCGAGGTTGCTGCCGCCGCCAAAGCAGCAGTACTGGCATCCGGCTCGCGCGACATGGTTCACGAGCGCAAGAGGCTTGCCGGCATGGACAACTCGGTTGTTGCGACTTGAGACTTCCTTGGTGCGGATGTTCTACCAAGTGTCGAACTAGCTGGCCGTGCTTTAAAAAGAGTTGAGTCGCGACCAGTCAGCTGGCCGTTATTTCTCGCCTTCACCGTGCCTAAAGTATGGTGACTTGAAGTAAGACGCGATGGATTCTTCGAGGAGGCGTGTCAACACAGCGAATACATTTGCTTACAAACGCTCGGATGCGGGCCGCTCTCCTGTCAAATGCCCCGGCGATGAGAGCGCATGCGCATCATTGGAGCAATTTGTGGGGGAATCGTCATTCCCACGCTTGTTGTTGTCGATTGATTCCTTCCGCGTTCTTTCACACCGCTCATAGGCGCTTCTCGTGCACGCACTGGCCTTTCACGAACACCTTGGCGAAGTTGCGGTCGTCTCCATTGTGGATAAGCTTCTGGAACACATCTGCGGGTGTGTCGCGCTCGGAAAAGTCGAGGTTGCGGCTTTCCGCGACGTCAACGAGGATCGCATCAAAGCACTTGCCCACGGCGAAGCTCCCCGTATCGTCTTGCAATCCTAATGCTTGCGCGCCTCCCATGGTTGCAATCCAAAACGCGTCCTTATAGTCGAACTTCCATGAAGATGCCGACGTGGACGGCGATGTCGAGTCAAGCGCTAGCGTCGTGATGACGCACGTCTGAATAGCGCGCAGCATGCTCGGAGAGTACCCGCCGGCGATATCCGTGCCGAGACCCACCGCAACCTGCTTCTCCAGCACCTTCCTCACGTCCAGCATTCCATTGGCGAAGAAGAAGTTGGAGAGTGGACAGTGCGTGATCGATGTGCCCGTTTCGCGGAACACGTCCAGCTCGTTGTCGCGCAGGTGAACGGCATGTGCCATGCAGCTCTTCGCGTTGAGCAGCTTCGCGTCATTCAGGATCTCTGTGTCGCGCTGTCCGGGGTGGAGCTGCTCCACGAACGCCTCCTCGTCGTGCGACTCGGCGATGTGCGACTGGATGTGCACATTGTAGGTGCTCGCAAGCTGGCCGAGGCCGCGCAGCAACTCCAGCGAGCACGTCGGGATGAACCGCGGCGTGATCACAGGCAGTACGAGCTCATTCTCCTTCGCCAGCGTGTACCTGATGAACTCCTTCGCGGCCGCCAGACTCTGCGCCGCACTGGGCGACTTGTACGTCTCGGGGGCGTTGCGATCCATCGAGACCAGCCCGACCAGACCGCGCTGGCCGCGGCGCTCGATTAGGTCGGCGAACAGCTTGGTGGACTCGAGGTGGGTCGTCGCAAAGTACTGCGCCGTCGTGATGCCCTCGGCCAGCATGCGGTCCAGCAGCTTGGAGTACCACGTGGTCGCAACCTCCGGGTCCGCGAAGCTCTCCTCCACGGGGAACGTGTACTTGGTCAGCCACTGCATGAGCGGCGTGTCCGTGCCCGTGCCCATGTACTGGTACTGCGGTGCGTGCACGTGTGTGTCGACGAAGCCCGGCATGAGGAACTGGTGCGGCTTGAGGACCAGCGCGCCGTCGTCTTCGCCCAGCGCCGCCAGGATCGCCTCGTCCTCCGGTCGCGTCTGCACGTGGAAGCTCTCGATCCGCCCGGTCTCGCGGCTCACGACCAAAAACGCGTCCGCGAAGATCTCCACCGCCCCGCACATCGGTGCGTGCGCCACCTGCCCGCGCACGTAGCGCACGCGCGCGCCGCCATCACCGCTATCTCCCCTTAGTCCGACCATTACCTTGGTGCTCTGCTCTTCCCACCTCTCTTGACGACCATCACTCCTTTGACGTTCCCTCCCGACAATCACTCTGCCTTTCTTGCTTGAAGCGACCGTTGCTCCGAGTCCGTGTGTTGAACTGAACATCACTCACAAATCTCCACCCCTACCCCTCCTAGTGCTTGCATCATTAAGTTCACTTCCCCGCTAAGTGCGCACTTGTGTGCCCTTGATCGATGGGTCCCAACGGTCCATTCTCGCTTGGGAGGAAGCCTTCCCTCATCCGAGAAAGGCGGCGGCAAGGAGTCCGCGGCTGGAGAAGCGCCGGTCGGACGTGCGCGTGGCGACTGACGAGGCTATAGAGAACGAAGAAGGAGACGCCGCGGCGCGAGTGGAGAGAGCGGAGATACCATGGGCGTGCGCGGACTGACGCGGTACTGCTACCAGAACGAGGAGCGGACGTCGACGCTGGTCGAGGATCTGCACGACGTGACGCTCGCGGTGGACTTTGTCGGATTCCTGTACCGCCTGTGCGAGCAGCTGTACCAGGAAGTGGAGCAGGAGAGCGGCGTCTCGTCGCGCGCGTGGCTTTTGCTCGGAGGTACGTGTCGAAACAATGCATCCATTCGTTGTTGCACCACGTCGCTGTATTTAACTGTATCGTGCTGCTTGCGTAGGCTGTCCTGTGCGACTAGAGCAGTGGGTCGAGAAGTGGTTGGCGCAACTGCGGCAGCGCAACGTGTCGCTTGTGTTCGTGTCAGACCCGCCGCAGTGCTTTGGCGGCAGCGGACACCGCAAGGGCTACACGCTGATGGACCGCGCGATGCAGAAGGTGGACAAGGTGAAGCGGCTGACGACGACGCTCGTCGAGACGCCAGTGCAGATGGAGGTATTCCAGGCGGAAGCAGCAACTTCAAGGCCGACGTTGGTGACCGACCAACCCTTGGCCGACACGAATGTGCAAGTGACGACGCAGCTGCTGCTGGACACGAATGGGTGCTTTCCATTTGCGCGCGAAAAGCTGCGTGGCGTGCTCAAGAAGCACGGCATTCCTATCACAACTGCGACACGAGAAGCCGACGAGGAACTCGGAGAGTTGGTTCGCAACAACCGCGCATTCGCGGTGCTCGCTGAAGACTCGGACTTCTTCTGCATGAAGAACGTCAAGTATATCCCCATGGCGAAGTTCACTGTGACCGAGGAAGTGAACGGCGTGGATCCAGACGCTAAAGTCACGATCGCTGCGCGCGTGTTTACTCCAGAACTTGTCGCCGCCTCGCTGGGTTTTGAGGTGGACCAGCTCGTCGACTTGTCACTTGTCTGTGGGAACGACTTGACTCCGCTGCTCGACAATGAGTTTGCGATGGCGACCGACCTCAGCTTCCCCATCCAGCGCGCGCAACGAGCTGGTCCAATCTACCCCAAAGCAGCAGCGCAGTGGATACAGACCCAGATGCCAATCCTCGAGAACCCGGTGCTTCAGCAGATCGAGGTGAAACGGCCCGGTTTCCTCGCAGCGTTGCATGAAGTCTACCGTTTCTATGGACACTCGGCCGCTTTTGTGAAGAAGTTTCGCAACGTTGAAGCGAATCCATCGGCGTTGCCCAAGAAGAAACTCAAGATGTACAAGCTGCTACTTGACCGATACGAATATCCGCCTTCGGCTGTTGATGTGCTGGAATCCGGAATAAGGGGGCTCAGCAATAAGTTTGACCCCATTGCCGTCGCTGGACGCAAGTCCGGAGCTACGATGACTGCTCTGCTCGCGCCGATTCGTCACCTGGCATATCATGCGCTCAACATGTTGAGTGTGGACGAGTTTGAAGCTGGCGGCACGATCGTGCGCCCTGTTCAGCTGAAGCGGCACAAGTTCATGGAGTCGATGCTGTCCGTGCCAGCTCATTTGCGACAGAACAAGCAGGTGGATGAAATGCACCGGATGCTGGTCTTCTCTTTGTTGTACACCACGGAGGGCGAGCAGAAGCGAGCGAAGCAGCTGTGCGGCTTGCTAGGGAAACCGACGAAGAAAGGAGCAGCGTTGCGAACAGTTGTGTACTCGCTGCTCTTGCTTTGGAAGCAAGACCGCGCATACTTTGGCGACGCATGCTTGCTTGGACCCCGAAGCCTCGACGTTTTCTTGCTTACATCGTTCATTCTGGTGCAGTTCGACTCGTCAAAGAAGAAGAACCGCGATCTTCGGCGTCCGCTTCCAAGGGTCGACGAGCAGTATATTGACTGGGAAGTCTTTGCGTCTGCAGCAGCTTTCGTCGAGACCCTGAAGCTGGTTCATCACTTGCGCATCGTTCTAGGCGACAAGTCGCCGCCGAATAGTGGATGCCCCAGCCTGTTCTCCGCAGAAGTGTTTCTGCACGTGTGCGCAGCCCTCCCCAGCAATACGACCGACGGGCAGAAGGCAGAGCAGCGCAGCAGTCTTGGGCGAACAGAAGTGCTTGCCGCTGCGGAGCAGTTTCTCGGAGAAAACTTCAACCACAACAGCGTTTGGCAAGAGTTTTGCCGGATCCGCGCAGTGATGTACCACATGAAGATATGCTCGGGACAGCTATCGGGCTTGGAGGAAAACGTTCATCGTCCCGACGACGGCCGAGCTGTGAGAGAGTTGGAGAAGGTTTTGATCGAGCCGGCGTTAGTGCCCGAGCCGACTGGGCCTCTGCCATTGACAGAGAAGGCAATGCCAGTCGGCCACATTGGCGTTGCTATCGCGATGGAAAGCACAACGAAGACCGAAGTACATCGAACTGGCGTTGCTATCTCGACGGAGCGCTCAGGGTTGGATCCTGAGGTCACTTCGACGGTCACGAAGGCGACGTTCTCTCGGTCTAAACTGTCTGCGGCGATTGGCGCTCCTCCGTTCGTCCCACAGTTGGTTCCGCCACCCATTCCTACGAGTCTGGGTCGCCCAGGCCTACCGCAAGTGCCAAATGTGCCACTTTTCGTGCCTCCGTTGCCACCGTTCGCGTCACCGCTGCCACCTTCTCTGTCGACAAGCGCGCTGTTGAGGCCGGCCGACCTTGTCCCACCACCCGTCAACACCTCGTCAAGCGTTGCACTCGCCAACGGGGGAACTCTTTCGGTTGGTACGAGCCCGCAAGTAGTGCGAGGGTTGACGCCGACGTCTGTTGCAAAGAAGGCGCGTGGTAAGCGCAAGAATGGCGCAGGGGGGATGGTACAACCACCTTTGCCACCAATGCCGCCAATGTCGCCGATGCCGCCGATGCCACCGATGGAAGCTGATAGCACGCCGAATAAGCCGCCAAGCTTGAGCGGGTTGATGGAAACGTTGCCTGTGTTTGCTCATCGAGAAGAGATCCTGCAGAACGTCGCAGCCAATCAGCTCACAATCATCCAAGGCGAGACAGGATGCGGCAAGAGTACGTCGGTGCCGCAGTTCCTGCATGACGACTGGGCGCGCAACCGCAGTAGGTATGACCGCCCCGTGAACATCTATGTCACGCAGCCGCGGCGTATCGCGGCGATCGAGTTGGCGAACACAGTCGCACGCATGCGGAAAGGAAACGAGTTTGACGAAGATGGAGAGCTTGGTAAGGTGATTGGGTACCGCATTGGCCAGAAGCAGTGCATCTCGAGCAAGACCAAGATCACGTACGTGACGACGGGCTACATGGTGGAGCGTCTCATCCACGACTCGGAGGCGTTGGCGTCGATGACTCACCTCGTCCTTGACGAGGTCCACGAGCGGAGCATGGACGTCGACTTGCTTTTGTTGCTGCTGCGATTGCAGCTCAGCCATCACTCGCACCTACGCTTGGTCATCATGTCGGCGACGATGGACGCGAAAGTTCTCATCAAGTACCTCGGCAGCGCGTTGTCGACGCGCTTAATCAAGAAGAAGCCCCTGTTCGTTGGGTCCAAGCTCTTCCCCGTCCAGAATGTTCTGCTAGACGGCGTGATCCATCGGTTCCCGAGAATGTCGCTACGTGCTTGCCAAGACGTCGCGCAGATGATGAACGAGTTTGACAAGCTCTATCAGCTCGGCGTGTCTGCACGGAGCGAGCTTGCGACGAAGGCAATTGCCAAGATCCACGAGAAGCAACTTGCTGTCATCGTTGAGATGGTGCGGCTGCTGATCGAGAATCACCGATACCAAGAGACGTCGCAGTGCATCTTGATCTTCGTGCCCGGTATCAACGCGATCAACTCGCTGTTTGAAGACCTCACGCACTTGACGAACGTGATGGGTGTGAGTGAAGTCGCGCCAATTCTCGTGCTTCATTCGGGGATCGAGCTCGAGAACCAGCAGAAGGCGTTCGAGACTCTTGGTCGCCGAACAACCAAGATTGTGCTGTCGACGAACATTGCAGAGAGCAGTGTCACCATCCCGGATGTGACCCATGTCATTAACTGCGCCATTGAGAAGCAGATCGAGATGCCCAACGCGGGAAGTACCCACGCCGAGGTGCTTGTCGACACTTGGTGCTCACGAGCATCAGTTGTCCAGCGCTCTGGTCGTGCCGGTCGTGTTATGCCAGGCACCGCCTTCCACTTGATCACAGAAGACTTCAAGAGCCGCTGTATGGCGGAGTACACGACCCCGGAAATTTTGCGCAAGCCGCTCGATCGGATTATACTTCAGTTGAAGGGGAAGCTGGATCACTTTGGACTCCCCAGTGCACTTCTCGAGAAGGCGCTGGATGCTCCGGACTTGGCTCATATTGACGGTGCTTACAAACTGCTGGCCGACTTTGACGCGATCAGTTCGTCTATTGAGGAAGACGCTCAGCTGACCAAGTTTGGCTCGTTCGTGTGCCACTTGCCGCTGAACTTGCAACTGTGCCGGCTGCTGATGACCGCGTGCTACCTGTCGGATGACACCGACAGTTTTGAGAACTTGGAGGTCGAGTCAAATATGTCGCCGCGGCGGAGTTGGTCATTCCTGCTGAATATGGTGATCCTCGTGGCGACGCTGTCGGTACCAGACCTTTTCGTCATGCCGTCGTTCTTCCATTCGCACTCGGCGATTGCATATATCAAGGAGATGAAGGCCAATCTCAAGGCGAAGCTAGCGCTCGACGGCGATTTGTGGAGTGAGCCGCTCGCGCTTTGGCGATTCTACATCACGACGATGACTGAGCAGCCATTGAACCGCAAGCGGCACCTTGGCTCAATGCTCCAGAAGATGGCGATTTCGTTCCGGCGCTACCAGACGCTCAACTTCTTGATTTCGGACCTGTGTTCGCGATTGATTTCGCTCTCGAAGGACCGACTGGGTGAGTTTGAAGGGCTGCTGGATGGAAATGCTGTCGAGATGTTGCGGCGGTTAGATTCGTATGCCAGCTCACAGGTGATCGACAAGCAGCTCCAGACATTTGCGAAGCAGACGCTGGTTAACGAAAAATCCACGGAGAGAGTGCTGCGGTTCCTCGTGATCCAGAATTATGGCGACCAAGTCATTAGTGGAGCGCTTACGGCGCCGACGGATTTTGCTGACGACGATATGGAGGGCAACGACCGTGTTGATCTGCGTGTCGACAAGGAGTACGAGCGTCCGTTCGCGTCGCTCTCGAATGCACAGAAGATGGCGTTGTTTGGCCAGCTCGCGAGCTCCAACACTGCTCTGGACGAATTCGCGGCATTGGCGTACGACAAACGACTGGTGTCACTGTATTCGTACCAGACACCACTAAATGGAACGCCTCCACGAAGTGGCAATGTGACACCCAAAGCCCCCAATGCTAGCAAGAAGAAGGCAAAGAAGGGCTCGAAGGGCAGCAGCACGGCGTCCGTAGCGAGTGCCGACTCGAGATCAAGCGAGCTCGCAGCCGACGAACTGAGTCGACTGAGTTTCCCAGCCTCGCTAGTCTATTACGTGCGCGGGGAGAAATTCCCTGTGGTGCTCGGGGTTCGCGAGAACGGCATGGAGCAAGAGATGACGTTCAAGTTCCGCGTTGCGGATAGCAGCGGCAGCAGCTCGAACTGGCTGCAGCAGAAGGACAATGCCAAGGTCTCGATCGGCAACCGCAGTCTGTTCACTTTGCCGGTGCGTGCAGGGCAAGACTGTTCCAAACTGCTGGCTGTGTATGCCGACCGCCTGTTCACCGGCGATGAAACGCGCATGTTTTGCAGCAAGTGCACGTTGCTGCCGCCTGACAATGTGGGATACTACCCTATCGTGATGCTTGTGAGTGCGCCACGCCGCGCCAACATTTGGCTGCACATAGACTCGAGCGCGGATGAGATCCTGACAGTCAAGGTGGACGGACAAGTTGTTGTGTTTCCGCCAAAGACAGCGATGCGCGTGGAGACTCTGGGTCGCATCAACACCATCCGTAAGGCGCTGTCCAACGCCCTTGAAGGAGAAGCTGGCGGTGGACTGCGTGTGTCAGATGTGCTGGCGCTTGCCGACGAAGCCATATCCGTGACCAAGACGAGCAAAGCCAAGGGCAGGCGGTACGAGTGGCGCCAGCTCGTCATGAAGGAGCCCGAGCAAGATGCAAGCAGCGATGCGGTGGCGCGCCAGTCCCTTCCCGAGCTGGTGCTGATGTAAGTGGTTGGCTAAGGTGGTTGCTAACGTGGCAGTGGTATGTTGAGACTAACTGAATAAGGCGGACTTTCTTGAGCAACACTTCGAATTCCGATTTAAGCCTCAAAACGTGAAAGCACTCACACTGATGAAGGTAAGACTACCAAATAGCGACCGCGACCTCGCTTGACTCGCAGCGGCAGGCTCTCCAGCAGCCGCAGCGTTCGCCTGGAGCAACGCGAGTAGCACATGCTTACATTTCGGCAGCTTGCGCGCATCTCCGCTCGCCAAATCCTTGCAGCAAATCGGGCAGTCCGCGTCGTGGGTCGCCTGCTTCGTCAGCGCGAGACCCGCGCGCGTACTGGTCGACGCTGAGATGGCACGGAAGGTCGTTTTCATCTCGGTCCCCGTTAAGACGTTGTGGTACGTGCCGCCCATTCGTCTCGCTACTTGCTCCAAGATGCCCATGTTGGCGCTGCCGAAGCCCACTACGTACGCTTTGAGCCCGTACTTCTCATAGCTCTCCTTCAAGTGTGTTGCAAGCAGCTCACCCTGGCGCG
>JAASGW010000705.1:0-14897 GCA_023334395.1 Phytopythium sindhum | reverse complement strand
TCAGCTTCTCTGTCAACGGCGGTGATAAAATTGGTATCGTCGGACGCACAGGAGCGGGCAAGTCCAGCCTCACCATGGCGCTCTTCCGCATCAACGAGCTCGCCGCCGGAACAATCACAATCGATGACGTTGACATCAGCAAGCTCGGACTCACGACGCTGCGCGAGAAGTTGTCCATCATCCCACAGGTGCCGGTGCTGTTCAAGGGCTCGTTGCGCAGCTACCTGGACCCGTTCGAGGAGTTCACGGACGAGCAGCTGTGGCGGTCGCTGGAGCAAGTGGGTCTGCGCGAGCGCGTGGCGTCGGACGATCTGAAGCTGCTGCTGCTGGTGGAGGAGAACGGCGAGAACTTCAGCGTGGGTGAGCGGCAGATGCTGTGCATGGCGCGCGCGCTGCTGCGTAGCTCTCGCATCGTGGTGTTCGACGAGGCGACGGCGGCGATCGACCACGAGACGGATCAGAAGTTGCAGCGAGTGATTCGGTCGGCGTTTCGTGAGTCGACAGTGTTGACGATTGCGCACCGTCTGGACACGATTTTGGACTCGGACCGTGTGTTGGTGCTTGATGGTGGTCGTGTGGCGGAGTTTGCGCCTCCGAATGAGTTGGTGGCGCGCGGAGAGGGCCACTTCTTCGAGCTGATGCGTGAAGTAGTCACTGCAGAGCACTAGTAGCCTCGCTAGTGTGTGAGAGCGTTGTGCTTTGATGACATTGACAAATAGGTGTTGACTTGATGTGTAGCATTGGACTGCAACATGATCCCTTTTCTTGTGGTTTGCTACTGCTTTGGCGTGACAAGGCTCCAGTCGTGCATGGAAGTCATTGTGTTGGCTCGTGTACGAGCTGAGAAATCGCTGGGTGCATGGAGGACGGGTGTTCTCGACAAGATCGCAGCGTTGCCGCTCTCACGTCACAGTTATCCGTTGGCAGCCACACACATTCGAGAACAAACGCAGGAATGATGGTCCGTAATTTGCCGTTTTGGAGGTTGTGGAAGGGGTCCTCTCGCCCTAATTCCCTCTCTTTTCCTTCAATCAGACGCTCTTATTCCGTTTGCAGCGTCCATTTTCAGCCAACCCTACACTCGTACTTTACCCAATATCACGCACCGTGAGCCTCGTTACAGTTCGTACACCCCATGTTCTTATCAACCGTAGCGAAACGAGAGTACCGCAGTCCTCGAAAGTCCGAACAGCTCCTGCGTGCAGCTCTTTTGCTGGGTTTGATTGGCCAAGAAGCGTCCATTCCCACTGTCCGCCGCCCGCTCGCCCGCTCCGCTCCTCTCGCCTGCCTGCCTGCGCGCGCGAGCCGCCTGCCCGCCTGCGCCATTCGCACGAAAAGGAGCAAGCCGAGCGCCTCCGTACGGCCCCCCCACTCATCCCTCCGATCGCCACAGCAGAGCCGCAGCAATGGGCGTGAACGCGAACGAGACGTCGGCCGCCGAGGGCGGCCACCACGCCGCCGCCACCAGCGCTACGGCTGTCAAGTACCGTCTCGTGGAGGCCGAGGAGGTCGAGACGTCGCCCAAGGCGGCGCCCATGGCCCCGCGCGCGGCTAAGCCCAAGAAGAAGGGCAAGATCAACTGGTCTCAATTCCCCATGGAGGGCGACGAGCTCGACCGCCACTCGGACGAGTCCAGCACCAGCGTGGGCGCCGGCGCCGCCGCCGCCAGCGCCGCGGCCGCTTCCTCCTCCTCCAACGGCCACCATTACGACGACTCGCGCTCGCGCGGCTCCCGCGGCCGCGGCGGGCGCTTCGGAGGACGTGGTGGTGCGTCCATTTGTACACCAGCTTGGCTGTAGTGATGGCGATGGACTAACGCATGTGTTGTGATATGACGCAGGCCGATTCGGCGGCCGCCGCCCGTACTACGACGAGCACGGCGTGTACTACAACGGCGTGTACGTGCCGAACCCGGACACGACGGTGACGGCGCAGTGGGCGCGCAACCAAATGTATGTTGGTCGGCAATGCTCTGGCAATGATGGCTGAGGACTCGCGGCTCACTAGTGATGGCTTGGTTCGCTTGCAGTGAGTTCTACTTCACCCCGGACAATCTCGTGCGTGACATCTTCC
This sequence comes from Phytopythium sindhum, assembly GCA_023334395.1. Classification (NCBI taxonomy): domain Eukaryota; phylum Oomycota; class Peronosporomycetes; order Pythiales; family Pythiaceae; genus Phytopythium; species Phytopythium sindhum. Next base: position 12,824 of record JAASGW010000705.1, on the reverse strand, counting down.
TGCGACAGCACATGGACGTGGACGGCTACGTGCCGCTGGCGTTTGTGGGCAGCTTCCAGGCCGTGTTCTCCATGCACCAGGACTACCCGTCGCTGCTGGCGGCCATGAAGGAGTCCGAGTTCCTAGAGCTGGACGAGACGAACGAGAAGATCCGCCTGCGCAACGGCTGGCAGCAATGGCTCTGGCCCAACGCCGAGGGCGGCTACGGCGTCCCGCGCTACGTCAAGGTGGCGGAGGATGCCGAGGCCGAGGAGGCGGCGTAGATGTAGGTGCCACTCTGCCGTCCATTTCCCGCGACGCAAAGCGGAAGCAGGAGAAAACCAAGCAAACACGAGAAACTGGAGCAGGAAGGAAGACGCCACGGTGCGGGGCGGATGGCAGCGATCGTCTAGAAGTGTCTGGCGGCTTGCTTCCGTGTGTGTAGGCTGCATTTCTTTATATATGAGTACGACGACCGAGTAGATTATCCGCGCCAAGACCTTTTTGCGTTCTTAGACACGAAAAAAAAATAAAACCCATCAGAAACAGCACCTGAAGGCTCTCGGCCGCCTTGCAGTGACTCGTTGTCCAGCGTAGCGATGTCAATCGACGTTGGATTGCTCGCTTCGGTCGCGTTGCCGCTGTTGGAAGACGTCACGAGGCAAAAATGCGAGTCGCTGGCCGCGTTTGCGGCCCACGTTCAGCTCGCTGCACTTATCACGCGCTTGGTCGTACGTGCACGTCATCGGGTCGCCCTGGCCCAGTCCACAAACATGCAGGTTGGTTCTCTCATCTAGTATTTCATCGCTTTGGAGTTGTGTTGATCACGAAGGCTCACGCACCTGCTGGACCAGCTCCTGGCGCTGGCGAAAGTCCGTGCGCGTCGAGTAGAATACGTACTCCCGACACAACAGCGACGCACTCACCTCTGTTGGAGGTGAAGCATTGACCGCAACAGCACTGGAGGGCTCCTTGTTCAGCTGCTTCGCCTGGATGGCAGCAGTCTTGGACACACCGCCGTATCGGCGTAGCGTCTCGGTCTTGCCTCGCAGTTGGAACGCGCGCTGGACGGCCACCATGCCGCGGAATGCGCTCAGTAGCGCGTTAGACACGTTTTCCCCGACTGCGGGCGGCTCAAGCGCCCGCAACGCTCCAGCGACGGCCTCGAGTGTCGACATGCACCCGTCCATCGGCTCTCTAGGTCAGCACAGCAAAGGAAAGAACGACGCACACAGTCAGCTCGCCGCTGGATAGTCGCAATCCCCTCCACCAACATCCCACACTACCGTCTCAAGTCCCCGTAGATGCTCCTTCCGCTGCCTTGCGCCAGTGACGATGGTGCCTCTGTTTCAGCCTTCGTCGATGCACCGCCGTCGTCAGCACCAAGGCAAACGTACTCGAAGCGCTTGCCACGGCGGCGCCAGCTCTCAGCCGCCTTCGCCCAGTGATCACGGTTGTGGAACGCGATCTTCTTGGCCTCGGTCCACGTGCCGTCGATGACGACCAGCAGCACGCGCCTGCGCGTTGAATCATCGATCGCAGCAACAGGACTGGGCGTCTGCTGCTGTCTATCATCAGTAAGTCCAAGCTCGCTGAGCAGCTCGACGTCCAATAGTTTGGCTTGCGCGTCCGGGAATAGGATGAGCGCCGCGTCAAAGTCCGCGGTCGATGCGTCTTCAGAGTACAGGAGTTCATCCAAGCGCGTGTCGCAGTCCTCCGCCACACGCACGACATCCACGTCTCGCTCCAGCACCAGCCGCAGCACGGGCACCGATGAGATGGACTGCCGCCGCCGCTGCTCGCGCTCGTGCTGCAGCACCAGCACTCGCGTCACGGCCGTCCGGACCTCATGCGTAGGCAGCGCGCTGCAGTAGCACACGCGCGGCGGGCGGGCGCAGCGCTCGCAGACCGCGCGCTTCCGCTGCTCGCCGTCTCCCCCACTCATCCTCTCAGTCGTCCCGGCGATTGATTGGTTCGCGATACACTCCCTCTATCTCTACTAATTCCTGCCGAGCATCTATCGCTACGTGGTCGACGTAGCAAGCATGTCCTTCATCCGCTGTGATCATTGACTCTATCTCTCCTCCCCTCGCCAGTTTTGTGATGGCAAATGATACAAGCGAACGCATTTCTCCCTGTTTTACAGCAAGTCTGATGGCGCGGGTCGTATTGCTTAGGTCTTTTACGAGTGCGAGGCGCAGCGCGCCGCACGCCCCCAGGCTAGAGCAACCAAGAGGCAGCAAGCGCGCCGCGAACCCTCGCGACGAGAAGCACACTAGTCGCGTGTATAAGCTTAGGCGGTGGGCTGGAAGGCCTCGGCGGGGGCGGCGACCGGCACGACGGCCGGCTGGGGCTCCACGTACGGGCGGTAGACCTCCTCCTTGGGCTCGAGGATCGTGACGACGTCGTCGAGCTGGCGCTTGGGGCCCTGCTTGCCGGTGGGGTCGTGCGGGAGCATAATCGACACCTTGACGCCGAGCACGCCCTGGCGCATGAGCACGTGGCGAACGGCCGTGTCGACGTACTCCATGCCGGCGTTACCCGTCTTGACCATGTAGCCCTCCTTGAACTTCATCGACTTGGCACGCTGGGCACGCAGCTTACCCGAGACGATGACCTCCACGCCCTTGGCACCGGCCTCCATGACGAAGCGCACAACCGAGTAGCACGCGCGGCGCACGGCGAGGCCGCCGAGCAGGCGGTACTTGAGCGATTCGGCCTGGGCCTGCGAGCACAGGCCGCGGTTGGCCACACGCTCGGCGTAGAGCTCCACGGCGCCGTCCGGGAAGTTGAAGCGCTTCTGCACGACCGACGTGAGCGCGCGGATGCGCTGGCCCTTCTCGCCGAGCACCTCCTGCGTGCGCGTAGCGCGGATAATGATCTCCGTGCGCATGGGCGTCACGCGCACCTCGACGCCGCTGTAGCCATCGCCGTACAGCTCGCGCTGCAGCAGCTCGTTCAGCTCGGCGTAGAACACACCGTCCGCGACGAACTTGCGCTTCTTCGAGATGTTGGCGGCCATCGTGACTTGATCCCTGTAAGCTAAATCAGACTGTTGATCTCCATGGAGCGCCGCGGCGACGGGCGGCGGCGGCAGCGGGAGCTGCTCAGGAACCAGTGGCCCGCCGCCAGCCAAGCGTTTGGCGGGGGCGAAAATCCCTAATTACAAGCGCAAAGTGTCCCGAATTGGGTAATAAGGTGATATGATTGGTGGAAATTGGTGAGGAAGAGTACCGTCGCGGTTTGAATAGAAGACCTTTAGAGAGCTTCTATTTCGGAGGGAGGACTGTATTGAAAAGGGACAAAAGGTGGTGCTTTTCGGGGAGATCACAACATCAACAACGATGGCGGAGGAACTGCATGAGGCCGTTGATCTGCGTGTGGCTGGGGACGATGGAGGCGGCGGCGGGGATGCGGCACCGGCGACCAAGAAGCAGCGGATCGCGCTGCTCATCCAGCGCGGGACGGATATGGCGAACGCGCAGCGGCAGCGCGAGGACCAGCAGCAGAAGCGCCAGCCGAGGGGACAGCCAACGGCGGCAGTGGCGCTGTCGCCCGCTCTTCCTCCGACGCGGTCGACGCGCTGGGCCGCGCGGGATGACGACAAGCTGCGCGAGCTGGTCGAGCGGCACGGAACGAGCAACTGGCGCCGTGTTGCCGCCGAGTTCGAGCCTGCGCGCGACCGCAAGCGGTGCCGCGAGCGGTACGTCAACCACCTAGCGCCGTCGCTGGCGAAGTCGCCGTGGACGCGCGAGGAGGACGCGCAGTTGGCCGCGTTGCACCGAGAGATTGGTCCCAAGTGGGCGCAGATCGCGCGGCAACTGGGTGGAAGAGGCCCCGACGACGTCAAGAACCGGTTTCGAGTCGTCTCGGACGCGGAGAGGAGGGAGACTTCGTTGGACACGAGGCAGACGCCGGTGCAGAGCTGGTCATGGACAGAGACCGAAACATTGCGCGAGCTAGTGCACAAACACGGACCTCGCAACTGGCTGTTGATCGCGTCGCAGTTGCCTGGCGGGCGCACGGATCAGCAGTGCATGCAGCACTGGTACCGCGTGGCCGATGAGGCGATCGTCAAGGGCAAAGGCTCGTGGACGGGCGAGGAAGACGCCCTGTTACTCGCGAAAGTGCAAGAGCTTGGACAGAACTGGGCAAAGGTGCGGTGGAGTTTACTATTGCATGGGCTTGTGATGGTTTGCACGAGGGACTGATGCTCGTTCACGCTTGTTCCGATCGTTGTGGCTGCTGCAGATTGCCCAGCTTTTGCCCGGTCGGGTAGGAAAGCAGTGCCGAGAGCGCTTTCTCAATCATGTCGACCCTTCGATCAACAAGGTTGGCCTCCAAAAACATTTCCTTCGGTTCTGCTCTCGCAATCGATCTCATTGATTCGGCGGCTCGCGCTCTGTTGTCGGCTCCTGTCGTAGGGAGTATGGACACTAGCGGAGGAAGAACTTCTACAGCGAGAATACGAGAAGCACCCGTCGCAGTGGGCTCGAATCGCAGAGGAGCTTCCCGGTCGGAGCGCCAACGCCATCAAGAACCACTGGTGTTCGATGGCAAAGTCCCGCCTGGTGCGTTGACAGCCATCTCGAGAGTCTTCGTTTCTCTTAGTGATGCGCTGAGCTCCACTGGTCGTCTGGGGCTCAAAGTGGTGCGACGGCCCTCAACGAAAGCGCGCTGCCAAAGTGTCGACGGATGTCACTGTTCACTTGCTCGAGGATGTTGTTGAAGCCGGTTGCCAGCAACCTGGCAGAAGCAATGTCGGGGCTCGCCATTCCGGCAGTGGAGCACTTCCGTCGGACATACCGGAGCATCTTCAAGGCAGAATCAAGCGCGCGGTTCTCGACTTCCACGAGTATTCGCGAGTAGATGGCGTCAAAGGCTGGGCTCGCAGCCTCCACAACGTGGTCATCGACGCCACGATCGCCGATGTATCCACCCACAAACTCGAGGAGGTTATCGAACAGCGACTCGATGGATGGGAGCGGCTCAATGGTTGGCTGGCACTTCTGAGGGGAGTGTACTGCAGTCGGCGAATTAGGGCGAGGAGGAGGAGGTCGAGGCACTGTTGCTGTCGGTTTTCGCTTCTTGGCGTGCCGGTCGATTTCCTTTCGAATAGTGAGCGGCAGCGCGTGGTAGACTTTCGAGTCGATTTGGGACATTCGGATGTCGTCCAGCGCATTCGTTTCGCCATGCAGCGAAGATGCACCAGCGTCCTCACCGTGCGCTGCCTTGAAAAGGCTGCGCTTCCGCGGCGCTTTCGTCGCCGACTTGCCTCCAGCTTTACTTGATGACCTCGGAACGACAGGAGGTCGGGCACCGTCTGCCGTAGCAGGCGTCGGCTTACGATACGCACTGATAACTTCCTCTCGTAGACTAGGCGGGAGCGCGTCGAAGACGTCCGCGTCAAGCTGCGATAACCCAGTGGACTCGTGGTGGGTCGCTTGCACTGGTCGATCATCACCTTCGCGATGTTCCTTTGTTTCCTCATCGTCGTCTTCAGTCTTTGCCTCCTGCTCTGTCGTCTCCAGTGTGCTACCTGACGTCCCCGCTCTCTTCGAGCCCGCAAGCCATGCTCGAATTAACTTTCCAGACGTAGAGGCTGTTTCTTGAGGGCCACTAGACACAAGCTTAGTTGCTTGAATCCCCACACCGCGCAGGTCTTCGGGCGGGAATCGGAACTGCCGCAGCAGCTCAATACAGATTACCGCGATGGTCTGGTGGTCGTCTGTTGGGCTAGGCAACGCGTGGCTCTTGGAGTAGTTGTCGCAAATGCCATGCCCCATGTACTTGATCGGCTCGACTGGCTCGCCCTCTTGTCGTTTCTTGATCAAGAGCGTTAGGCACTTGGTGCGCACTTTCAGACTGCGCAGACGCGAGCTCAGCTCTTCGCTCAACGCCGACATGAACTCAGTCGCATCTGCCCACATATCGAAGCGGATGCCAAAGTTGACCACCGTCGAGACACTCTTTCGCATCGAGTTTGCCTCAACAGACAGAGGTCGCTCGTCGATGCCTCGCGCATAATTATACAGCATCTCGCTTGATGACTTGCCAAAATGCCGAAGGAGCTCTGATCTAGAAAGCGCACGCAACTGCTGCACATCTTCCATCCCAAGCGCCTCGAACGTGTGGCCCATTTGACGCCCGACTCCCGGAAGATCACGGATCTTGAGAGTCAACATGAAAGCCTTGGCGTCATCGGGCGTCGCGATCCGGAAAATCCCGTCTGGCTTGGCTTTCTTTGATGCCAGCTTGGCTAAAAGAATGTTGAACGAGATGCCGACGCTCGCGGCACAGCGCGTTTGGGCGAAGATTTGCTTGCGAAGCTGCTTGGCCTTTTCCAACCCGTTCGTTGACCGCTCGAACTCTAGGGATGCTTCGTCGCAGCTGATTGCCTGCACGAACGGCGTGTGCGAGAAGAAAATGTCGTAGATCTGGAAGGAGACCTTTTCGATCGCGCTGAAGCTGTACGGTAGCACCACCAGCGCGGGGCAGAGCTCCTTGGCGGTCTGCATGAACATGCCCGCTCGCACGCCTTTATCCCGTGCAAGGTAGTTGCAAGATGAGATTTCGGACAACCCGGCATTTCCGGAATGCGCAACGGCAATCGGTACTCCTTCCAGATCGGGTCGATCCCTGACTGCCACCGCGACGAAGAAGCAGTCCATATCGACGTGCAGAATCACGCGGTGCGGAGAGCCTGGAGACTCCCGCTTGAACCGCTCGCCTGTGTACTTGGCCTGAAACTTGGCCGCGCTCTGCTGGAACGTTGTGCGCCACGACCCGATGTGGTGCAGCCGAGATTTCGCAAAGAAATGGCGAACGAACTTCGCAGGGCCGTCTCGTGTGGAGTTGGTCTTCCCGGGGTCTAAACCGTGCCGGTCGATGCTACTTTTAGACGGACGAGCTTCGGCCACCAGCGCACTAACAGAGCTGATCTCTTCCAAATCCTCGAGATCAGCGACGTCGGATCTGTCGTCGCTGTCGACCTTGTCGACGCTATTGCTCTCATCCTCTGCCGAAGCTGCCGCGTCGCGCGGTTCCTCGCTCGTCTCTCTATCAGCGACTACGCCAGGCGGTTTATCTGGCAATACTCGAGCTGGAGAGGGAGCACTGGAGACCGACAACTCTTCACTCAGTACCGAGCTGGGCAGACTGCTCTGCGTCGGGTCCGCGAACCCGCTGTACAGGAACGGCTGCACGGGCAACAACCTTCTCTGCTCGATGCTCTTGACTATCCAGTCCGGGTGGACCACCGGCAGCGGCCGCCGTGTCTTCCTGCAGCAACAAAATCCAAACCAACGTGTCGTGAGTGCCAGCAGAACGGCATGGCGACGACAGCATCCACGCACTTGAGCTGCAGCAGCTTGGACCCGGCCAGGCGCGTGGCGACGATGTGCGTGACGCGACTCGTCTCGTAGTGCTCGAAGTCCCCGCCGTGCATGAGCATCAGCAGCCGGATTTCCTCCTTGCTCGGCACCGTGTACCCGTCCACGAAGACGTGCACGCCGGCGAAGAGCGCGGCGGTCTCTCCGCTCGCCGCATCAGCGTCGCCCCCAGACGCGCCCTGGGGCCCACTGGACAACCGGAAGTCGACGTTCTGCTGCCGCAGCTTCTGGATCTTGTGCGCGAAGTACACGCCGAAGCTGCCGCCGTGGTGTTCGCCCACTCGCGGCGCTTCCTTCTTCTCGCCATCGCCTCCTGTAGCCCTCCGCATGCTGGTTATTCAACCTGGAAAACAACCTAGATCGTTCTAGAGTTTTACTTCATTATAGTACAACCCTGTGTCGAATAGTAGCCCCCACGCTGTCTAACCTCAAATCATCAGGGATAGGGCGCTCGCCTCGCTTCCAGCGAATCAGATCCGAGATAGGGACAAGCCGCCTCGACTGGTTGGGTGGGCACCTGCAGACCCGGAATGTCGGTCATCACACTTGTTTTTTGTATGCTTTCGCACACACATCACACTCTTGGTCTAGTGATTGAGCGAACACGTCCATTGGCGCTCAGTCTCTCTTCTCGTCCGCCGCTGCGTGCGTCTGCGCGTCCGTCCGTCCGTCTCCTCAGCGCCATGGCCCCCATCACTCTCTCTTCCGGCGACCACGGGCTCCCGCCGACTGACGCGCCGGCCCCCGCTCCCCCGTCGGCGGCGCCCAGCGTGATGCTCAACTCGGCAGACCCGGTCAAGCCGCCGCTCGCGCACGCTGCGGCCTCCGAGGCGGCGGCGACGACGGCTCCGTCGCTGGAGGCGCTGTCCATGACGCTGCCGACGCGCTCGCCCAAGGACTTCGAGGAGGACAAAGCCAAGCTGGAGAAGATGGCCGCGGCCGTCAAGGTGCTGCTCGAGGTGCGTTGCGACTGCCAGGGACTGCTGCACTGCTCACTGTATTGCATCACATGCTGACGCGTTGGGTCGTGCTGCGGATGACAGTGCATCGGGGAGGACCCGCAGCGCGAGGGGCTGGTCAAGACGCCCATGCGTATGGCCAAGGCGATGCTGTACAACACCAAGGGCTACGGCCAGAGCCTGACGGACGTGCTGAACGAGGCCGTGTTCGAGGAGGACCACCAGGAGATGGTCATCGTGCGCGACATTGACCTCTACTCCATGTGCGAACACCACATGGTGCCGTTCACGGGCAAGGTGCACATCGGCTACATCCCCAACGGCAAGGTACTCGGTCTCAGCAAGCTCGCGCGCGTCTCGGAGGTCTTCGCGCGCCGCCTGCAGGTGCAGGAGCGCCTGACCAAGCAGATCGCCAACGCCATCATGGGCGTCATCCAGCCCAAGGGCGTCGCCGTTGTCATCGAGGCCACGCACATGTGCATGGTCATGCGCGGCGTCGAGAAGAGCGGCGCCAGCACCGTCACCAGCTCGGTGCTCGGCGTCTTCAAGACGGACCCGCGCACGCGGAGCGAGTTCATGTCCCTCATTCACCGCCGGTAGACGAAAAGTCGGAGCAAGAAGTATCGCACGAGCCGACAGACAGCATAAACAAGGGAGTTAGAAGCGCGGAGGTATGGTCTGAGGCCTGAGGAAGAGGAGGAGAAGCCGAGCGGGCCGAGGGATCAAGAGCACGAGGCGAGAGACCAGCGCGACACCCAGCAGAGGCGTTGGGTGCGAGAAAGGTGTGCAAAATAGTAGACGATGGAACGGCATGCCGTCAGCAGAGCCAACCAAGGTAGGCAAGCAGAGCAGAGCGCCTCGGGCGGCCGATCTTGCTTCGCTCTGGTGAAAGTGTATAAGAATATACGTAGTGCATTGCTCTTCCTGACTGGCGTCGCGTCGTTTTCTCCTTGTGCCTGCTATCACTGAGCCGTGTCGTCCAGCTGGCGAAGGACGATGCGCGTTGACGGTGGATGAATATGGGCAATGGACGCGCTGTACTTAATCGTGCTACGGGCTTAGGAGTAGTCCGAGTCAACCGCAATGATGAGCGCCAGGTAGTTGACGTCCGAGGTCGTTGCGCGGCCGTCGCGGAAGGCAAACTGCTGCGCGAGCGCCTGGACATCACGCGGCGACAGGTTCATCTTCATCATGTCAAGCACAGCTGCGAACTGGAACTTGGTCACCCTCCCGATCTTGTTGTGGTCGTAGTCCTGAAAGTACGGCTTCATGTGCAGCCGGCGGTGGTTCACTTCAACGCGGAGCTGCTCCAGCACGCGCTGTACCTGCTCGCTAGCCAAAAATGGGCTGCTCTCGGCCGCAGATCCGTCGTCTGGAGCAGTGTACGCTGATGGCGACATCGGCATGTCGTGCGAGAAGTCGACGGCTTCCAGGAACGCGCGCCAGTCGATCTTGTCCGCGTTCCTTGCCGATCGGAAATGCTGGTCCAGGGCTTTGACGTCTGCCTCGGTTAACACGCATCCGCTCCGATTGAGGGCCGTGTGGAACTTGGCGACTGTGATCTCGCCCGTGCGCAGTTTGTCTCCTTCAACAATGAACTCCTTGATGCGGATTCGCTTGGCGCTGAGCTGCCGACGCAGCTCGGCCAGCAGTGGAGTCAATTCTGCCAATCCTGTCGCGCGATCTCCGGCGTCGCGTCTTCCAGCGGCGCTTGTTGCCGCTCCACCTGTGCTGTAAAGCTCCTGTCGGTACGTTACGCTACTAGGCAAGACGACTGACTCGGATCCATCGCCCTCTCCGCCATTAGTCGACGACACGTCGAGAGCCTCCAGGAATGCGCGGTAGTTGACGTCACAGATGGAACTGAGCGTCGTCCCGGTACCTTTAGCGCTCTGTTCACGAAATTTGATAAGCAGCAGTCGCGCCTGCGCCGCATCGGCGGGCAACAGTGAAAACATGGACAGCACGCGCTCGAATTTGGTGGCGGAGATGTACCCCTGGCGTGAACGGTCAAAGTCTTCGAACGCAGGCTTGATGTCGAGCCGCTGGCGGTCCATGATCTGTTTGATAGAGCGCACAGTTCGTGTCACAGCGCGCTCTTGCTCGGGCATCAACTCCATTTCGATTTTGGTGCCTCCGAACTGCTCTCCACGCGTCTGGAGACCGCTGAGGTCGTGGCGAGGGGCGCGCTCAAGTCCCTTCACCGTGAAAACGCTGTCCACGTCATCAACGAATGATTTCCACGCGATCCAGTGCTTGCCGAGGCTATCAAGCTCCTCACATGCGTAGGCGTCGCCAAGCAAATCCATCTCGTCGCTCGACAGGACGAGACCAGCGGCATTGAGGCCGGCGTGGAATTGCGCAGCGGTGATTTTGCCGTGGCGGAGTTTGTCAAAGTCACGGTAATACTCGTCGAGCCGCACACGGTCGCGCTTCACGGAGACCTTGATGTATCGGAGCAGCATGGGAACTGGTCTCGGCCCAGCGCGAACTGCGCTCTCTCCGAACGAGTCGGACTGGAGCTTGCTGGGAGAGATAATCTCGGAGCCCACACGAGCGGACGAAGGCCTCGTCACGCTTTGCGTTCCAGCATCCCAGTGCTCCAGGTCGTAGCAAAAGTTGACGTAGTTGACAAAGCGGTCGCCGTATGCGCTTTCATACCTCTTGAGCAGTACACGGCGCTCGATGTCGCTGGCGAGTGTGAGCTTGAACATGGCCATGACGCGGAAGAACTGCTCGACCGTGATGTGTTCGCGCCGCCCGCGGTCAAAGTCTTGGAACGAAGGCTTGAGCAGGATGCGACGAGTTGAGCAGAACACGCTGAGCCGTTGCAGCATCGCGCGGTGCACTTCTTGTTCACTATTGCTCAAGGTCCCGCGTACCTCGCGGGTGCACCGCGGACCCGAGCCGTTGCTGAACGTCACTGCTGCAAGTGACGCCAATATGTCGTCATGACCTCCTTGCGTGTTGACGCCGACCGGGTCGTTGTTGTCGATGGTACAGCTCCCAAGAGCGACATTCTGGCCGTTGATGCACTGGCAGAACCGAATGTAGTCCACCTTCGTTGTGTCAAGCGACTTGACCGCGTACTTGTTGACGAGCCCATCCAAGTCGTGCTCCGACACGAACGCGAAGCACAACTTCACACAACGCCGAAACTGAGCCTCTGTGCACTTGCCGGTGCGAAGTGGATCAAAGTCAATAAAGAAATTCTTGGTTCGGATGCGATCGCGGGCCGCTATCTCTGAAAGCGAAGCCTCAAGCTCGCGCACTGCGTTGTCACCTTCAGCACCAAAAGTCCCGTAGCCGGAAGTGGCAGGAGCTGAAAAGTGCCGTCGCTCTGGTGAGCGCGGGATGGCAGCTTGTGGCTCGGCGCCGGCAGCGGCAGGGCAAATGTCGAAATGAAGCGCCCGGTAGTACACGTCGAGGTCGTCGCTGTAGGCCTTGAGAAAGACAGTCAGCTCGTTGGCGGAGAGCTCAACGATGTCGAGAAGGTCGCGGACGAACTGGGTCTTGGTCACTTTACCCGCGTTGCTGCGGTCAAAGTCGCGGAATACGTCTTTGAGCACGATGCCCTTGGTCGTGACAGCAGCCAGCAGTTTGCTCTTGACGCGGGTCAAGATCTCTTCCTCCTGCCCACTCACTGGCGCTGCGGTGAAGCGCCTCTGTATCGGCAACTCGGCTGTTCGCACTGAAGCCGATTTGAGCTCTGGCTTGGTCTCAAGTCCCTTGATTGTGAACACCTTGTCCATCAGATCGCAGAAGCGACGATAATCCACGAACGACGGGTCGTCCGGAATGTGGTACTTCGCCAAGAGTGTAGACACTTCGCTTGGCGAGAGCGGTAGCCCGCTCACGTCCAGCGCGCGCTTGAACTGCTCGACCTTGATCTTCTTTACTCGATGAACGTCGAACGTCTTCATAAACTCCTCGAGGCGGATCCGGCGCTGCTTGCACAGCACGCGGATCTTGGCCTTGAGCGACCGGAACTCGGGCGAGCTATGCATCGTTCTCGTGCCCGCGGTCGGGCTCGATGCGGTGGATCGGTGGGATGCGTTCTCAAAGTGTACACTGTGCTAGAGAGCTACGACGAGTGCAGGTTATTGCCGATCGAGACGAAATGGAGAGAGCTCGTGTTGGTTTCCTGTTTGAAAGAGCCGCGAGTGTTCATTTTTAGGCTGGTCAAGAATAGACCGACTGTGTCATGAGAATAGAGTATCGAAGATGTGGAACTGGCCAAGAATACGCGGTACGTAGTTCCAAGTGTGATCCTCAGCAGAGGAAACATAGGAAGTGGTTAGCAAGGATTCTGAGCAGCACTCTAGCACAGATTCTGAGGTATAAGACCCCCACTAGCATCTGACCGCATTCCTTTTCCCCATGCTCTCCTCGCTCTTTTCTCTCTACAACGACAGGAGTACCGTACTGTATAATACTGTCGCTCGACTCGACATAGTAGTCAATGTGATCTCCGAGCCCTGGTCAGCCTACGCGC
>JAASGW010000704.1:0-15018 GCA_023334395.1 Phytopythium sindhum | reverse complement strand
GGGGGGGGGGGGGGGGGGGGGGGGGGGGGGGGGGGAGAGCTCCCGTTGCGGGAATCTCCCCTCTCTACAGACTGGGGAGAGTCTCCTTCCGTCACGAGATCCGTTCGCCCCATGCACTTCAGCCCACAGTGGCGCCAGTTCGACTGTCCGCTCGCAGGTGAGCACTGATTGCACAGAGAGTGGTCGACCTGCCAGTCTGGGTCGGCCGTCCTACTGTACAGCTCGCGTACGTGCACGCAGGCACGGGCACTGATGCGCAGACGACTGGCTGTCCTTGCGCTTGTCCAGCAGCTCTTCTTATTCTGGTCCCACGCCTTGATTGTCGATGCCTGCGCGCGCGCATCAACGCTTCATTTGCCTTCGGTCTCTATAGTGCGTACGCGTGCGTGTGACAGGAGAAAAGACACGACAGCGCATAGCATACTGAACCTGGTATGCTATGGCTTGAGTCCGCTCTCCGTTCTGGTAGTCCTGCTTCCTCCATTGTGTTCACAAGCGGTTCGTGCCCCTACCGCAGTGAGCAACAGGAAACGCGATCGTGGGCGAACGCGATGGACGAGGTGGGCGGACCAAGAAATCGCCCTGTGAACACCAATGATACCCTCTGCACCGGTCAGACTTGCTCCTGATAGAGCCTGCGTAGCTGTCACGTGTCGTCGTCGTCGTCGATTTATCGGCCCGTGTCTTGATCACTGCCACGAAGCGGAGCCCTTCGTCCTATGCATACCTCTGCAGTACAATAACCCTCAAGACAAGTACTTCGCATGGGAATGCGAGTCTGTAAAGACCACTGCTCGCAGCTCTGTACACTGATCACCGTTTGCATCGGAAGTAGCTGTCGTATCTGTGCTCTGCAACGCACACACACACACACACACACACACACACACACACACACCGATTAGTTTATTGCGAGGCGTCATGAACAGGGCGAGCATATAAACCGTGATCCCGATTGCAGCCCAAACGTATAAACGTTAGCGTTCGCCTTGGCAGCAGTCAACGCGGAAAGAAGAAGCGGAAGCGGACGCAGAAGGACCAAACATGCACGTTTACATCGATGAGGCATCTCGTCTGTCTACGACGTTGACCGCAGCGCAGAGACGTCGCGCGGAGCTCCCGCGAGCCTACACGGGCACGTGCGTACGTAGGCACGCCAGCGGTGATTGGCTGCCCGTTCGCACTCGCCCACAAAGTCGGATCTGGTCAGTCGAGGAAGCTCGCGCGCGCAGACACTCACCCATCATTGCGCTGTCGGATTCGGAGGGACAGGTAATTGCCTGGCGCCAACGGTCTCCGCTCTGCATACGTAAAGGAGGAGTGGTTGTCTGGCTGGCTGACAGGCGGCTGCGCATCAGACTGTTGGTTCAGAATGGGAACCAGTCCTGAACCAGAGCAGGATTCTAACTCTTGGTCCACACCAGACCGACAACATGTTGACACTTAACGTACCTTGGCCAATGTAAAGACGAATCCTGCAATTGACATGTGGGGCATGCGTTTCTGTTGGAGGCAGACCAGCCAGCTCGTTGATGCGCTAGCGTACCGTGCACCCAATTTTTCGCACCGATACTGGAGCGCACAGTACTGTACCCGCCACGCCTCGCGGGGGTTAGTTTGCGTTTCCTCCATGCGCCACCAAATGAGAACACGAGACATCCCGCGCAACCAGCCGAAGCGATGGTTGACGCTGGCGCGACCGCCGACGACCTTGCAGCAACCGACGAGCGTGCGGGACGCGATCCGCCGACAAGCTGGTCCGTCGCGCCTTCTGCGCACGCCCCCTCGCGCCAAACCCGCTTGCGCATCGTGCGAACCGCTTGGCTCACATTCACGCGCGTCCAATACCAGTCATCGCGACTGTACAGCGTGGCTTAGATACCGCTGTGTAGTTTACCAGCAGGAGTTGCAGTGGAAAAGATTGGAATCAATCGAGCCAGGGAATGATGTTTGCGTCCGTCCAAAGCCCGATTCTTATATGTTCAGCCGATTGAATTATATGTTAGGTTCGTTGATGCGGTGCCCAGTCACTCGCCCCGCCTGTCATTGTTACAACCTCCAAGTGTACAGTAAACGTAATGCCCCTTGGCGGCGTATGGTACAGGCTGTGTACGTAGCCAAAGTACAGTTTTATACGTTGATGTGGCTTCAAGTCTCAACGTAGCGTGCCGAGGGGATGGGCGAGCCAGTCACTGCTCGTTCCGGGAACTGAAGCGGTCTTCCTGGGGAGCTCGACCCCGACGTACGTGTACATGTACACCAAGTATGGAATGTAGGGACTCGGCGGCCCAAGGCGTGGGATGCGGGTGAATCAACCGAAGATGCGGGCGGCTCTGTCTGGACGACCATCATCGCTTTGTACGCCTCTTCTCCTTGCTTCCTCCCTTTTTCTAATCCTGGCGCTCCTCCCGTCCCGTCCCCGTCTCCCCCTCGAGGCTCGACGCCACCGCCGGCTGGATGAAGCGCGCTGGTACGACCGAGATCCGCCGGAAGCCCACTGTGTCGTCCGGGCCGCGCGCCCAGCGACGCGTTCCTCCACGGGCGCGCGCGGTCCTGATCTCTAATCCTGATTATATGGCGGTCTGCGCTGCCCCCTCACCCGCCGGGCGCTCTCGACCACTCAACGCGCATCAGCTTTTAGTCCGAGAGCACGCGCGAGCACTCCTCATTTTACAAAATCGTCAGTGAGCGAGCGCCTTCCCGCCAGATTCTCCCGGCCGCCACGACGCATACAGACAGCATGAGTGGCGCCGCGACCGACTTCGAACTGGCCGAGCTGCAGCAGTACTACCACCTGCCGCTGCGAGAAGCGGCCAAGCGCCTCGGCAGCTGTGAGGCGGTGATCAAGCGCGTGTGCCGGCGCAAGAACATTCAGCGGTGGCCGTACCGCCAGGTCTCGTCCAAGCTCATCAAGATCCAGCACCTGTGCAAGTACATGGCGCACGTGACGGATCCGGAGCAAGTCGCGCGCATCCAGCAGAAGATCAGACAGCTCACGCACGAGTACCTGGAGCTCGTGGGCGGCCAGGTGCCGTCCGAGCTGCAGCTCGATGCCGCCGACGTCGCCTCCGTGCCGCCGCCGTCGTACCTACCGTCGGGCGAGCTGGAGGCCGAGGTGCTGGCTGCCGCGACGGAGGAAGAAGCGGACGACGCCTCGTCTTCATCAGCAGCAGACGACGTGATCGGCGACGACGACAACGACGAGATGTCGCAGCAACACGACGACGATGACACGGCCAAGCTCTCGGCCTACTCGCTACGCTTCATCCTCGCGGACTGCACCGTGCTGGAGACCTACACGGGCGTCCAGTTCAGCACGGCGGCGTGAGCTGCGAGGTGGTCACGAGGCACGCGTCCGCTCGTCGGCGGCGCTAGCACTTCGTCGTGGGTGTTTGTCGTTGTGTGTTTCGCTGTCGATGCCCGTCGTCCCGTCCAAGTGTCGGTTGTGAGCCCAATGCGTCCGAAATTCTCTAAATTGAATGCGATATATAATAGACGATGCGAACAACATTCGAGAACCTTTCGGCATGCGAGCGTGGCTCCTTTGACACGGCAGAGTCACCCAACAGAAAGCGGATCGCTCCAGCCTGATGGGGGCCCTGCAGATGAGCGTCGTGTACATGTATACGACGCAGTAGGTACCCATTGTGCTTGCGAAGCTCCCTCAATGACGTGGTCATACGTACTGTGCTAGCTCTGGAGGAGTGGGCGGATCCCATGATGGGATTCCCTCCCATTCACACGCATCACACGTAGTTGAAGTGCCAGGATTACATTACAAACCCTTCAAATTAATATCATTTAAGCGAATTGATAAGGTAAGAATAAACCATGAAGTTCTTCATGAAGCTCATGATGGTTCATGGCATGAATCTATTGTGTCTTCTTTTATGATGACGTTTGCGTGCTGTTGTTGGTGTCTGTGCTCGACTTGCATCACGTACCAATCCGATTCATTCGTCCGTGTAATCTGCCTCGTGTTCGTATCTCGTTGCTCGCTAACCGCGCCAACACACCTTCACCGTCTATCAAGCGACTGCATCGGATTCTTTAAATCTGGTCGAGGGGGTCAATGCCGATGAGCGAGAAGCACGTCGCCATGACGCGAAGTGTCGCCGCGCACAGCAGCAGGCGGCTGCTCTGCTCCTCGCTGCCGAGCACACGGCAAGACGTCACGAACGTCTGCACCTTCTCCGCCAGCGTGTACAGGTAGCTGCACAGGCGGTTCGAGTTCAGGTCCTTGTTGATGAACGAGATGACGTCCTGCAGCTGCAGCAGCTCGATCGCCAGCGCCGTCTCCGTTGCATGCACGGGCTTGATCAGTGAGTCGGCTTGCTTCGAGAGCTCCTCCATATCCACGCCCGACTTGCGCAGAATCGACGACAGGCGCGCGTACGCAAACATGAGGTACACGGCCGTGTCGCCGTTCGTCGACAGCATGCGGTCGAAGCTGAAGATGTAATTCGACGTGGGGCTCTGACGAAGGTCGAAGTACTTTACGGCGCCGTATCCGAGCTTCTCGGCGGCAATATCGACCTGATCCATCGGGAGCGACGTCTGGCCGGCCTCAATACGCGAAACAAGCTGCGCCTTCATGCGAGCCTTGGCCTCGTCCAGCAGCTCCACAAGACGCACCACCTCGCCCGAACGCGTCTTAAAGCGCTTGCCCGACTCGTCGTTGACCGTACCGAAGCCAACGTGGTCCGCGCGCTGAACAGTCGGGTCGTAGATGCCGGCCATGCGACCGACCTCGAATAGAAGGTTGAAGTGATCCTTCTGAGTGTAGTCCGTGTAGTAGATGATGCGGTCAGCCTTCATCTCGTGCAGACGGTACCAGAGCGCCGCAATGTCCGTCGTCGCGTACAGGTATGAGCCGTCGCTCTTGACCAGCAAGAACGGCTGCTTGTACTTGGACGTGAACACGACCTCAGCGCCGTTACTGTCCTCCATCAGACCCTTTGCGCGGACCTTGTCGAGCACACCCGGGATGATTGGGTTGTAGAACGACTCACCCATCTCCTTGAGCGACACGCCCAGGCAGTCGTATACCTTCTGGAACTCCTTGCGACTGATCTCGCACAGCGTCTTCCACACCTTGCGCGACTTCTCATCGCCTGACTGGAGAAGCACCACCTGCGCCTTGGATCGCTCCTTGAACTCGGCATCCTCGTCGAACCGCTGCTTGGCAGCCTTGTACAGCAGCGTCAGGTCGCTCACGTTCGGCATCTCCGTCTCCCAGTTCGGGTACGTTTCCGTCAAGTGGCAAATCAGCATGCCGAACTGGGTGCCCCAGTCACCGACGTGGTTAATGCGCTCCACATCGTGCCCCTGGAACTCGAGGATACGGCACATGGTGTCACCAATGATCGTCGACCGCAAGTGGCCGACATGCATGTCCTTCGCGATGTTGGGCGACGAAAAGTCGACCACAATTTTCTGCTTCTTCTGCGGCGCCGCCTTCACGCCCTTGACCAAGATGTTTTGCAGGCGCGTCGCCACGAACTGAGGCGAGAGGAATGCGTTGATGAAACCCGCGCCAGCAATGCTCAGACGCTCCAGCACCGTGTTTGCAGGCATGGCAGCGATGATGGCCGTGGCAACGTCACGCGGCGACTTGGCGGCGTTTGGGGTGCCCTTAAGCGCCGTGAAGATGGCCATGGCCGAGTTGCACTGGTAGTCGCCAAACTTGGCGTTCTTGGCGTTCGTGCGCGTCACCTCGACCGCCGGAATGTCCAGACTCGGGTACGCCGCCTTGATGGCCGCGTCGAAGATCGACTCGACCACGCCAAGGATGTTGTGGTATGTCAGACCACGCGCCAGGTCCTCGTCAAGCTTGAACGTGGACGGAGTGGGGGCAACGGGCTTGGCAGCAGGGACCGGCTTGCCGCCTGACGTAGCAAGCTTGGTGGCCGTCACGAACACATCGCAGGCGAAGAGCTGGGCGACGTAGGCACGGAAGACCGTGATAATCTCGGCAGTGCTGTCCTTGACGAGGTCCAGAGCCGCGCAAAGCGTCACGCCGGCAACGATGTCGGCAAGCGAGAGCTTGCTGCCAAACAGGAACTCGATGGGCGCGTTCTTCTTCGCGCGCGCCTCCTCCTTGGCCGTGAGGATAGCCACAAGCTGGTTCGCGAGCTCCGCGGCGTCGCCCTTGTGCTTCTTCGCCTGGCGCACCCAGGGCGCAAGCACGTTCGACTCCCACTCGAGCCACTCGTCGACGGCGAGGTCGTCGAACTGCAGCTGGTCTTTCTCGTTCGCGGCCGCCAGGTAGCGGCACACGGCGTTGGCCGAGAAGACGACCTCCTCCTGCTGCGTCTTGGCGTTCACCACCACGAGCTGCGGGCCGCAGCTCGTGTACTTGGGGTCCGAGGAGCCCACCGAGTAGGCGGTGCCCGTGGCCGCCAACGCCGCGAAGCACTTGAGCTCCTCGTCGCCCGGCGCCGCGCCGATCAGCAGCTTGGCGCCCGCGTTGCTCGCCTTGGTCTTGCCCATGATGGTGATCTGGAGCCCTGTCGTCTTTTCCGGGAGTGGATGTCTGGTGCTCGCGGTCGAAGGGAGGTTAAAACCTTGATTTTGGGGTTTTACGGAGGGAAACACCTCGATTTTGAGGTGGAACAGCCGACGAGATCTGAGTTGGAACACCACAAGAAAAGTGACCCGCTTCAATACAGAGAGCGTGGCCGTTAGCGTTCCACCGAAGCGCATCAAGGGAGTGCATGCGGCCTGAATGGATGGCATGGTGAGTGCAATTGTGCACTACGCATACAATCATCGCGCAGTGGGTGGCGAGCTCCAACCACACTCACGCCGTCAGTCTCACGGGAGTGGTCGTGCGAAAGTGTAGCCACTTGAAGCCATTGCTGAACGCCTACAGTTTTGCGCTGGAAGACACCACTGTACGTTCACACCCGCTGTGCTGGATCAGTATTTGCGACGCAGTAAGCTCCTCCCGCGCGCCTTGATACGCTTGGTAGTGTAAGTAGTGAAGCGTCATGCTTCGGGCGAGGATGTATGCACGCGCCTACAGTCCACGTCTCGCCCACACTCGTACATAGCAGGAGTGCTCACGAACTTAAACTGAGAAAAGCGAACCTACTCAAACGTACTTAAACGCACATGTAAAGTGTTGTATCAAGGTTGTTCCTTTGGCTGGCGCACCAACGGGGGGCGGGCGGGACGGTCGCTATCGCCGACGAGAAAGGTCGATTTCAAAGGAGGCAAAGCGGCGCGGGCGGTCTCGCGCTTCTTCCCGGCGGTTCCCTGCGCTCCTGTCCCTCTGCATCTCTCCCAGTAGGTCTGTAGGTCGCTCCCAGACGCGCGTCCCTGCTCTCCACCGGTCAGTACAGCCGCGCAGACACACAGACAGCACCTGAGCGCGATCGCTGGCGGCCATGTCGACGACCGAGGGCGGCGGATCCAAGCGCAGCGCGCGCGTGCAGCGGCTGATGGACAACGCCGACCAGGCCATGAGTCTGCTGTCCTCGCTGGACGACTTTGCGCCCGCGGGCAGCGGCTATGGATCCACGGGGCTCGGCAACTCGCGCTCCAACCTGGCCATGAGCACCGACACGTTCCACTTCTCGGCGACCAACTCGAACGCGTCCGAGGCGACGACGGACCCAAATGTGCTCTCGGCCTCGAACGGCCACCTGTTCGTCGACGACGATATGTCGGCGGAGGACCCGGGTGACTTCCTGGAGCGCGCGACCAGCAAACAAGCGGCGAACGGCAGCTTGGAAACATCGGAACGTGCTGAGCTCGGCCCCGTCGTCTCCATTTCGGTCCGCAAGGGCCTCCTGCACGTCAAGGGCATCTTCCCGGACCATTCGGTAGAGTACGTTGACATCGACCCGCGGTTCACGACCATCCGGGAACTCAAGCAGGCCTTCTGCGAGAAGCGCCAGAGCAGCAAGGACCTCGGCTTCTCCGCGCGTGACGCGCGCGTCATGTTTGACGGACAGCTTGTCGAGGACGACTGGCTCGTGGTCGATTGCGGCATGATGTTCAACGGCGTGATTCACATCGTCAAGGCCTTGGGTAGCTCCGGGATCGGCTTCTTCGGCAGCACGCGCTTCTCGTCGCTGTCGTCGGGTTCGCGCGCTGACCCTCGACTGTCGATTTCGTCGATTGCCGACGCGTATGCAGCGCCGGTGGCCTCAGACATGCAAGTGTCCGAGTCGCAGTCAGTTGACTCAGCGATCGTTGAGCTGTCAGGAATCACAAGGTCACTCTCGCTGGCGTCTTCGTCGAAAGGCACCACGCTTTCGCGTCACGTTCGTCCGGAAGAGACCAGCTTCGCGGAGATCATCTCGGACTTTTACGAATACGCGGACCGCGTTCAGGACACGGATCGGTACTGCGAGAAGCTGCTGGAGGAGTATGTGGATGTTCTCCAGACGCAGTTGGTCAAGCTCGAGGAGACAGCTAGCGCGGTTGCGAAAACCAGTCGCTTCAACGCAAACTCAGCGTCCAACGAGCGTATTCAGACGTCGATCAGGGAACTGAGAGACGAACGCAACTCGTGGCGGTTACTGTTGGAGCTGCGTCAAGTATGCAGCGAGGCAAGGTCGGCTGAGCGTAACGGTCGCGACGATCTCATGCTGCTTGGATCCGAGAGCGAGGAGCTCAACTTTGAAATGATGGAGGAAGACGCCATTCGTATGCTGGAGACGCGGAATGAGAGCTACAAAATCCAGGTCGCAGTGAAGCGTTGGCTAGAGAACATGGCGTCGGAGCGAATCATCGCTATTAGCGACAAGCGTGATGCAAGTGCGTCGCGGACACTGAAGGTCATGAAGACGCAGTTGTACCCCGGCGAAGACTCGGTCCGCATGGACCCCGACTCCGTGATTCGTGACGGTGACGAGCATATCCTCGAAGACGACATGGAGGACGAGGCTGAGCTCATGAAGGTAATTTGGAACTACGTCCGGGCTGGACGCGTCTCCGATGCAATCGAGCTTTGTGTTCGTCTGGGCCAAGCATGGCGCGCTGCGAGTCTCTCTGGTGGCGCTCCGCTTGGTGTCAGTGACTCAGCTGGCAGCGAATCGTCGTCGTCACTGGAGCGGTGGGGCAACCCGCTTCGAGCACTGTGGAAGTCGACGTGCTGGAAGTTCTCTGAACACGACAGCAACGGGAACATCTCCAAGCCCAGCACTGTCCAGTCCAGACAGTACGAAAGTCTCGTGTATGCGGCGATGAGCGGCAACGTCGAGGTGATTGTTAAGAGTGCGTTTTGTGGGTCGTGGGAAGATCATTGCTGGGCGTTCCTTCACGGTCTCATCGAACACCAGCAAGACGAAATCTTGTACAAACTGCTCCAAGTCAAGATCCAGTCATCCCAGTTGATCGCAGGCAGCAACGCGCGCAACTTGCGCCACTACTCGAGCCTACTGGACAAGATGAAGTACCTGAAGCGCTACCAGGTAAACCTCGAGGCTCTGTTTGACGAACTGCGAGAGAGCAAAAACGACGCCGTGCGCGCGCAGGCGAATCAGCCGCACTGCTTGATCCAGACGAAGCTTGTCACGGCCAAGTTCGACCACATCATCTCAAGCATCCTGGACGCGCTCTTGTTCAACCCCACTGACGGCTCATGCAACTGGGAACTTCAGCTGGACGCAAATGTGCAGGCAGACTCCGTCTCGCCCTCTTTGCTCCGGTTCGCCGCGCATTTCGTGCTCTTTGCCAAGTTCACGGATGAACCGTACGACGAGCAGGCGGGCCACATGATCCTCAAGATGTACATCCGCCACTTGGTCAAGCACCGCCAGTTGCAGCTTGTGCCGATCTACGTGGCGCAGCTGCCTCTCGATGGCGCCGTCGAGATTTACGTGCAGATGCTGTCGACAGTCGAGGACAAGCTAGAGCGCGAGGTGTGCGTGAAGCGCATCTTGGAGTACTCGAGCATGGACATCGTGTCGATCGTGGTGCGCACGGTCGTCGAGCGCATGTGCGAGCGCTACCGCGAAACAGCCGTCGACCAGATCCAGGGAAGCGCATTTCAATCGGATGCTGCGACCACTGCGATCGACCGGAAACGCATCAAGATGCTCGAGTTCCTGTGCTTCTACTGCGAACACCGCGCCGAGGCGGTAGCTCGCTCCAATCTTCTGGCTCGTGAGTTCGTGACGGAAGGCAAGTTTGCGGCTGTGCGTGAACTGGTCGAGGATGCGCTGCCCGAGGACTCGCCGGCGATTGTGGACCATCACCGGGCGGTGCAGTCAAAGAACAAGAGCGAGATCGACGCGTGCATCCGCGAGTTCCTGTGCTGGCAGGTATACGTGCAGGCGGGTGAGGCGTATAATTTATGGAGAAGCTGTGTCGCCGAGGCGGCGACGCTGACGCTGTACAGCGAGGAGAAGATTTTCCTGGCCGACGTGATGTACCACGTCTCGCGCGCAGCGAGCGCCATTTTAGAGGTGCTGCGCTTCGAGAACGGCTGGATGCTGAACTGCTCGCGCGACGGAAGCCAGGACGCGACCGTGCGCCGACTGTGCTTGCCGCTGCTGGTGTTCAACCTGCACAGCCTCCAGCTCGAGTCGGCCAAGATCATCATGCGGCTGAAGCACTACCCGCTGGACGCCAAGGTGGAGCTCGCGCGCCCTCTGCTCGCCAAGTCGCTCGAGGTCGCGGACGTCGTCGCGGACGAGCACTATGCCGTGTTTAAGGCGCTCGATCAGGAGCAGTGCCGCGATTTGCTGTGCGGCTTCCGTGAGAGCTCGGTCGCGCTCGCCTTCATGGAGCAGGTGGCCCCCCATATTGGTTCGGACGACGCCAGGGACAACTGAGGGTGGCAATAGAGCCGATAACGAACGGCACCGACGAACGAACAGACAGCAGCGAGAACAATCAACAGATCACATTTACACCAATACTCCTTATGATGTTCCTCATCAGCTTCAGTTCCAGCCTCCGGTGTCGGTGGCACTCAGTACCAAGTCCTTCACCGCGTCAAGTCGAGACTGCGCGTCGCTCGCTAATTGTTCGGGGCGCAAGTGGATTTCGAGCATGCGCTGGGGGATGCACCACCGATGGCACGCCGGTGTCTCCGCCTCTGACTCGAAGAAGGCCGGCCAGAGCCACGCGTGCGAGTCCAAAGTCTCACGAGGAGTGCGCCTGGACACGATGACGCTGTCAATCGAAAATTGGGGTGAGGCTGCTTCGATCCGGACGTCCATGCCCCAGCGAACGAGTTTCACGTGGCTTCCCAGTGACGACAGGTCCGAGTCACGGCTTTGATGAGCACCACCGTTACTGACGCCAAGTGGGAGCGATCCGCTGAAGCCAGTGATGTCGACGAGCGAAGTGCCGCTTGGACCTGATTGGCCAGACAAGTGTAGCACGCTGCAGCCGCGAGGGGCGACGTAGAACTTGAGGTGTTTGTCGTCGTGGAACGCACCAACCCACTCGCTGCACCGACTCGTCGTATGGATGCACACGCCGTCGATTTCAATGTGCAATTCACCATCAGCCAAGGTTGCGCTGCTGTCGGACAGAGTGCGAAAGCTCGCGTCGATCTGCACCACCGACTCGCCAGGCGAGAGCGATATCCAGTGGAACGAGATGGGCTCGCTTGATGTCTCGGACAGGATCTGAGCAACCGAAGTGCACTCATCGACCGACTGGAACGACTCGATGAATGCCACAGCACCGGAAGTGAGGCCGACCAAGACGCCGCAGGGAAAACGCCCAGGAGAATGCCTGTCATAGCAGCCTCTCCCCATCAGGGAAAATACAGTTGGCCCCGCTTCGACCCGATCATTAGGAGGCATTGCTAGGTTGCGTCCGGGCTCGCTACGAAGCACAGCAGCCTTGGTGGCATAGATGGCACCAATGAATCCCAAGTAGCGCTGGCCGTGTGAGCCGAAGAACCCGGTAATACAATAGCCCGGAGGAGACTCCATGATGACGCTTTGAGACCCACCCGCTTCGCCATACCACGGGCTCAATCGACAGTTTGTCCAGAAGCGAATCGCGTCAACCCAATGGCCGCTCTTGACTTCCATGGACATAATCTCTTCGCCTGCCACTAGCTGGAAAACGTGCTCGTTTGGCTGGAACTTGGGCTCGTGCTCTGGACTCTCGATGCTGTTGGCAAGAGCTTGTGGTGACACAACGCGGAACGACTCGACGTACGTGTTGCACTGAATGACAACCGCCCCTCCAGGTGTGAGAGTTTCGTGGTTGCTGTACTCGAACGCAGTTTGAGGTCTTTCTAGTGCCAACCCAGCAGGTGCGGAGCGCCAACTTGGTAGCTGCATCTGCGAGCCTCTGGTGTTGATACAGTGAGTCTTCGGTGGTATCCCGCCAGCAACTGGTAGGCAGCGAATCCCCAGCGTCCCAACGTAGCAATTGCCTCGGGTCCCAAAGAAGCCGCTCACTGCGTGCCCATCCGCGGCTTTCAACGAGTGAAGCTTGCCGCCGAAGCCTCCAAACCAGCGGGTGCTTCGCAGATTGGTGTGGATTTGCAGTCCGTCGATCCACGCCATAGCGCGAACGTCCACTTGTTGGATGTACTCGCCCTCTAGCAGTACAATCCAGTGCTTGTTCCCGGTAGAGCGACACTTATCCGACGCCAGGAGCACGCCCATCTCTTCACGCGTGCGCGTCTCGATGCTATTCACATATTGCACGGCTTCAATGAGGACCCCGCCAACGCCTGAGCTCCCGAATTCATCGTGGCTCGAACAGCGACTCAATGGATGCTGATCACCATCGTATGTGCCATGCCCAACCGGACCCCGAACAGAACTGTCCCAGCTGATTATCGGACTGATGCGCGACCTTCTCTCCTGCCCCGAAATCCACGGACAGTGCCTTAGAAAGGCGGCGGAGCCCAGGTTCCAGTGTGCGCCTCCCTTGTGTGCGACCTCGGCAATCGCGTCGTAGTTCAGCTCGAGGAATCCATGTTGGCTGCGATCTTCCTTGTTCCGAATATACCCATTGGCTGGCGAGCGCGTGCTGATCTCGTGGACTGAGAACAGCTTGTTCATGTCGTCGAACCCGCGCGCCATGATGCCGCTCTCCGAGTGTCCGAGCCCGAAGGTGTGCCCCAGCTCGTGCAGGAACGCGCCGATGCCCGTCGAGAAGTTCGCCCAATAGGTGCCGCGATAGCAGCTATCGTCCAGCAGACGCGTCGTATCGATCTTCCTGTTGTTCAAGCAGCAAGCAGTCAGTTCTTCGAGTCGGGAGGGCCACGTGTGAAGCCCACACGAGCCAAAGATGCCAACTTTGCCGCCCCCGAGAGCCGTGTGGCCCTCTGCCTTCCGTGTCTTCGGGTTGTAAGCGGAACATCCGAGGATGACGGCGTGCTTGAACTCATGTTCGCGTCCGATGTCGAGCCCCTGCGCTTCGATGTCCTGCCAGACTCGCTGGATCAACTCCTGGTCGCGGATCGACCTCGCCGTGGCGTTGGAGAAGCTCGAGCGCAGCAGGCGCACCGCCGGGAGTCCGTCCTCGAGTTCTACAGCGAAGCTGCGGCGCCCAAGCCCGGCAGCGTGCATCATCTCCGCCACTCCTGTCTGCATCAGCAGCGCCGCCGTCTGGATCCTCGCGATTGCCGCGGCGTCCGACGTGTCGACTCCCGGCGGGGCGTCGAACCCTCGCGCGCTGTCGGTCGCATCGCTGCTCTTTTGGTAGTAAAAGCGCACCGCGTGCTTCGACACGACGGGCGGCGCGTACGCGACGTGGAACACGCGCTCGCAAGCAGGGTCCTCAAGGTTAAGGGTGATCGCGAACTCGCCTGGGTGCGGCAGCAGCACGAAGGCCTTGAACGCGCCGCTGCGTCGCGCGACCGGCCACCGCCAAAGCTTGGCGAGGCCGTCGATTCTCACATCTAGGAAGCAGTTGAGAGGGAGTGTGAGTCCCCCACGGTCGCCACTAACGAGCCGGACGTGGCCCTCGAGCAGGACGAGCGGGTAGCCGACCGACTCGCGCTCGCCGAGGTTCTCCACGACGATCTCCATGCTGGTGTCCGACTGACTCGGAGTTCTTCAGTTGTTACAACGCTTACTGCGTCATCACGATCATGTACATTATATCAATAGATGAATTATTATTATTCGACTTATACTGAAAATAGTATGATGTAGTTAATCAAATAACTTATTTAAGGTATAGATGAATGTGTAAAATATGTTAGAATGCTGTTTGTTTTGTTTTGAATTATAGCAATTTTAGGGTGACTCTCAACTTGTTGTTGTTGTTTTTATCCCTCCCACACTCCGGATCCAGATAACAATGCCTGAGCAGGCCATCTGCGAGCCTCCTCGACGCATTGCTGCGCCAAGGCAGTCGCGGACACTAGTCGTTGCCACGTCCTTCTCTGGAGAGCGCGTGCGGCCTGGGCCGGCCACGAAGCTCGCAATCGGGAAGCATCAGCATGTTCTTCGAAACATTCGCGTCGCGGCTCACAGTCATACCGAGACAGCCATTGGATCGACAATGGAGTACACCGTGAGCTTCGACGGTACGCTCAACGCCGTCCCTGAACACGCGTCGACAGTGTTGGTTCCGCAACTCTCCGTGGCGCGCCGAGAAAAGCTTGCTGGCCCTGAACTCGTCCATGGGCACCAGTCTGCAGTACTTACTAGATTCGAACACGATGAGTCGGACACAATCTCCCAAGGTGGCCCTGGGTCGTCTTCTGCGGGTGACCGTGACCGCTCTACCGCCATGGTGGCGAGTTGTCGAATGCTGCGCCCGTTGCAGTTCATGTGCGCTCGGACATTAACGTCTGCGACGCCTCTTCTTACTTTTAAAATGAGAATCCCCGTCTCCGCTTGGGCTCCTCATCGCCCTCCGCGCCGTCGGCGGCGATGTTGAGGTGCATCACCTCAACATCGCACTACTTAGGTGCTGTCCAAGCAGGCGAACTCCACGTTGCGCCCAGCTCGTCGATGTATAAAATAAAACCTAACGGATGATTTGAATTAAACCAGTGTAAGGAGCATACAAGTGGGGAACTATTGACTGAATAAAACCTAAAATAATGACTTTTCGCTGGCTGTACCCACG
>JAASGW010000703.1:0-15042 GCA_023334395.1 Phytopythium sindhum | reverse complement strand
GGTGTCCGAGCTCCTGTGTGAAGGAGTTGCCGTTGGGGATCTTGGTCAGGTAGCTGGAGAGCGCGTTGGTCGTGGACAGCGTCATGGACACGGCGGCGGCTGCGAGCACGATCGAGCGGAACGAGGTGAAGGCCATCTTGATGGATCTGTGCGATGTTCGAAGCGAGGGGTTCTGCTGCTGGTGCTGCTGCTTTGTGCTGCTGATGCAAATTGTAAAGTGAGCGACGGAGACACGCGCCCACAGAGTGGCCGGCCGGTTTGGTGGTCTTGGCGGCCTGACAGCGAGAAACTCGACCTGTAAAGTATACAAACCGCAAAATGTCGACTGATTCCTATGGGAGAGCCGCGAGAGTCAGAACGCGTTGACGCTTTTACTATTTGCTAACGTTATCAATCTCGACAGGGTGTGCCGCCCCGTACAAACACAAAGACGGCGCGAGTGCGTTGAAGCAGCTGTTCGGTTTCTCTCGCCCGTCTGGTGGTGGAGTGATTGCGCAGGGACAGGTGGTGCCTGCGTTATGGATGGGATAACCTGGACGTTGACTGAAACGGCCGCCGCCAGCTGGGAACAGCGAACGCGGATGGCAACGTAGCGGTTTTACTAAGCAGTATCTGCCTCCAAGTATTATACACCGCAGTGTTTTACAGTACAGTATTATGTAGAGACACAGTGCACCGCAACCCCTGCAGTTAGAGGAACCGCTATCGCGACTGACGCCGGCTGGATCCAACACAGAAGGCGGTCGCGCGGTCGTCAAGCGATCTTGGATTCCTTTACTCCGCACTTGAGCTTTGAGAGTGGAAGAAGCGCCAATTCCGAGGGTCCGAGCGTTCCCGCGCGCCAGCTGTTTGTTTATGGGGCATACGGTACAGTTGACCCATGATAGTGCTGGCACCGCCAGCACGAGCAAAGCCGGGGGGGGGGCAGCCCCGAATTTACAAGTGCATAACAAAAACTGTCGTAATATTAAGGAAAAAAATTAGCAACAGACAGAAAAGACAGCGATACTGTAGCTCTCTGCGATTCCCTTTACATTTTAATCAAGTTTATTTAAATTAATTTCCCTAAAAATATGATGAATTACCGCAAGCGAATTATTATAATCAATTTTAGTTTGTTCATTTTGCAAACATCATGACTATTGTATCCATATTTGTGAACAGTTTCTTGAGAGTTTTTTTTTCGCTTGACTCTGTAAGCCAATATTCTAATTCTAATTACACTAAAACAGTGTCAAACTGCACAGCATTGAATTTCCAATGCTTGCTCCCTCTTCTCGGCGTCGCTCGTCCAACCCTCGCGTTTTCTAACCTTATACATCACGAGCTGGGCAGCCAATGTGCTCGGCATCCCTCATCGCACCTCGTTCCGAGGGTGCGACTGCTACGATCGGCACTTGCATGAGCATCGCGTGCGGTCGACTGCACATACATAACGAGCAATAACGAGCATCGACTGGAACACATCTGCGTGTCGATCTCTTGTTGCGACTGATCACTATATGGGCTGCCACACTTTTACGTGACCTGAGCTAGTTCAGCGAACTGGATGGTGACGATAGAGAGAACTCCTTACCATTTACATCAGCTATACAACATGCTCTGTAAGTCGATAGTGTCATATTTCGTCCAGATCAGCTGGTCTAGATAGCATCATTCGATTTGTCCTAAATTGGGAGCAGGTGGCGCTTGATGATACACTACTAGCTGGAAGATAGCTAGATGACTCCAATGATGGCGTTTACAGCGCTGCATCAATATATTTCTGTGCCAATAACAGCATTGAAGGCATTGACTGATAGATGATTGTGTCGTGGTCGCGCATAGTAATAGCAATACCAAAGAAGCAATGGAGTATATCAATGACACAGCGACGACACTGCACGGCCTGACGCAACACTTAGCGCTCTGTTTCCGCTCTTTGTTTGCTGTTGAGAGATACGCATGCGAAAACGTGTGCGATGCATGGCAATTCGCATCGCAGGACAAAACACACACAAAATACCACGTTTTCAATTAAGGTACCGCGTTACTGGACCGAAGCCTGCTCAAAACACCAAAGCTACCGCACGCGCATGTCTACTCGCAGTACGAGCCGTCCTCCGAGTCGGTCGTGGTGGCGGTCGAGTTGCTCGACGCCGTCGTGTCCGTCGTGGTGGCGGTCGCGGTGTCGTCGGTCGTGGCGGCGGCCGAGCCGGTGCTGCTGGTCGAGGTGGTGGTGGCCGCGGCGCTCGAGGCCGTCGAGGCCGTCGAGGTCGAGGACGCGCACGTGGTGCCCTCCGTGTCTGTGCCGGGCACCTCCGTGATGGCGAAGTCGGGCGTAGCGCCCTCGGTCCACGTGCAGCACGGGTCGCCGAGCGCCGAGCCGACCGTGACGGAGCCGCCAGGCCACGTCTCGGAGCACACGGCGCTCCACTCGGTGCCAGCATCCGAGAACATGGTGCCGAAGTCCGTGTAGCCGTCGTCCGTGTGGCCGAGCGACTTGCCGAGCGTCTCGCCGTTCGGGATGAGCGCGCAGTAGCTCGAATAGGCGCTCACCTGCGCGACGGCGGCGGCGACTGCGAGCAGCACGGCGGTGGTCTTGATCATGCTGGATAAATAGCGAGAATGGGCGGGTACAGCAGCAGCCAGCGCGCGTCTGCGGGTCTCGGGCGCTCGCTTGTCTGCTGTCGGGCGGCTCGGGGAATGAGGATGACTGTAGCGACGGTGGCGAACGCGGAGAAGACGAGCAGGTACCGTAAGTTACCGGGCATTTTGCCGTGCCGCGCCGCGGGAGCAGCTGGTTTCCGCGCGGCTCGCCAGCTGGTTCATCGCATACAGGGCGCAAGTGATGGGATTCTGTGGTGCAGTGCAAGTTTAGCTGTCCACCGCTTGGAGGCTAGAAAAAGAAACAAACCGCCGAAACGCTTTTAGCTTTATCGTTGATCAATTACATTTGTGCGTTTTATTGTGTAGTGTATTGGCTTAAGGAGATCGGTCTGGAGTTGGATAAAATACAGTCTATCCTCCGTTTTCAGCCACCCCGCCCTCTCCATGACCTTGGATAAGTAGTTTTTGAGGTTTGTATAAATTTTCAAAAGTGTACTGGCTTAAAGTGTCAAGGTTTATTGTAACTGACCAATCACGTGTTTACCTTATGGCATTTCGCCAATCGCAAAGTCCCGTGCGAGGCGAAGGAAAAACACGACCTAAGAATTAAAAAAAAAGAATGGGCGGGAAAGCTTGGAGTTGAATTTACCAACGACCACAGGGGTCCTAGAGCAGAATGGAGGGCTAGCATGCATTGTGCTGTCATTCTACAAATTACCATGCGTAAAGCAAAGCAACCGACCAATAAACCACAAGAAACACGCCTTAACGTCGCGCAGAAGCTGGAGCTGTGCAACTACGCCGTCCAGACTTCACGGAGCCCTAAAAAGCTCGGTGAATGAGCTACAAAGTACTTCGGGGTACGCGTCACACGCGGCGGTGTGCGCAATATTCTTGCCAGCCAAGACCGCCTCCGGCAACTGGACGAGCACCAGATGCATCTCAAGAACCTAAGCCGCGACACCATTCTGCAGTTTGACGGTCAACTAGTTCAGCTACTGGAGGATTTCTACGAGTACGACGCCGTCAGCGCCGTCATCGCGGTCGAGCTGACCAAGCACCTCGCCGACCAGCTCAATATTCCACACGCTGAGCGCCCTAAGTTCTCAAACGGGTGGCTCCAGAAGTTTCAACGGCGCAATGAACTCGTTTAAAAAGCAGAATGGTGAGGCGGGCTCAGTCGATATGGAAGCGGCGCGCTCAGGCCTCGAGGAGTTGCAGCGGAAGGTGGAGCTGTACGAGCTGCGGGACGTTTACAATATGGACGAGACGTCCTTTTATTATCGCCAAAAGCCGAGCGGCTCTATCGCCCGACACGCTAAAGCTGTGCGCAAGCAGAGCAAGAACCAACTGACACTCGGTGTCGCTGCCAATGCTGATGGCAGCGACAAGCTACCACTTCTGTTCATCGGCAAGGTCGAGCGGCCACGTGATCTCCAGGGACACGACGTTAGTGAGGAATTTGACGTGGACTACACCAACAGCGTCAAGAGCTGGATGACGTCCCAGATCTTTTGTGATTGGCTCGGTGCTTTAGACAACCGGATGCGCGACGAGAACCGCCACATCCTGCTGACCATGGACAACGTCAACTCTCATGACGACAGCGAAATCGAGATGACGAATGTCAAGGTGGCCTGTCTCCCTCCTAATACAACAGCGGTTCTACAGCCAATGGACCAGGGAGTGATAGCGTGCTTGAAGCGCTGCTTCATGTGCGAGAAGACGGCGGCCACACTTCGTAGCTTCATCACCAAGGAGGAGGTAGAGCCGGTGAGTTTTTACCTTGCTTTTGGCTGGTGTGCGAAAGCATGGCGAAAATTGTCTGCTGACACATTAAAAAGTGTTGGCACCATACTGGAATCGTGTCAAGGAAGTGAAAAGTGAGCGAGATGTTAAATCCATGCTAAAACGTTTTGGTTGACTAAAAGGATTGTAAAATCAGTACATCTTCAGATTTTGCTTTCACGGTCCAGAGCAATACCTTGCAAATCTGTTCAGATTCCACTGTGGCTGAAAACGGAGGATAGACTGTACGGGGACAACAGATCATCGGAACGCGCGTAAAAGCCGCCCATGATATCGCGGGCATCATGCCCGGCATGCCCCGGGCCGGCGACCTGCTTTATCACCAACGCCTTGTCGTGGCATTGTTTACATGTACCAGTTCTACTATGGACAGAACTCCGCTATTTTCTGCCTTGCTCGCTCCAAGAAGCGTCATCATCCGTTCTGTTTCCCCACAGCATAATACTGGTACTGTAGCTTCCGTTTTAGCCTCCGCAAAAGGTTGTTTTACTTCCATCCCGTCACCAGCACCTACTCCACACAAAATTGAGTGATTTACAATGCATCGTAACCGGTATCAAATCAAAAATACCGGTATTTACGTCAGAATACCGGTAAGCTCGCGATCTGGGACACTTGCGGGCGAACGCAGCCGTTGAGGCACCCTGTGGCCCTGGCGCCAACATGACGCGGTTGCCGCTGGCACTCGCCTCCTCGCTTTCCACCCGCCGCTCCCTGCTCTTCCTCCTGCACCGCCGCTCCTCCTCCGTCGCCATGATCACCTCCGCCTTCTCCTTCTCTTCCATCTCCACTGAAGCGACGCAGCTACACTCGAGCGCGTTCTGGTCGGACCCGGAGGCGCATCGCGAGCAGGTGCCCAAGCTAGCGGTGCTGGTGCTGAACGCGCCGCACGGCGGCCCGTGGCGCGCGCGCGCGCACATCTCGCCGCGCGCGCAGATCCACAAGCGCGAGCTCTTCTGGACGCTCTGGAGCAGCGCGCATCTGACGGTGTGCGCGGACGGCGGTGCCAACCGCCTCTTCGACCGCAGCCAGAGCGTCGACGCGCAGGACCTGATGGCGCCGCAGTACATCAAGGGCGACCTGGACTCGCTGCGCGACGACGTGCGCGAGTTCTACGAGCGAAGGGGTACGAAGGTCGTGCACGACCCGAGTCAGGACACGAACGACCTGGACAAGTGTCTGCAGCTCATCCACGAGGTGCAGGAGCGCGAGGCCGCCGCTGGCGACGACCACCAGCACCAGCAGCGCTACGCCGTCATGATCTTCGGTGCCATGGGCGGTCGCTTCGATCAGGAGATGCAGAACGTGAACGCGCTCTTCCGCTGGAGCGACCGCTTCGCGCAGATGGTGCTGCTCTCGGAGGACACGACCGCGCGCCTGCTGTTACCCGGCGTGGAGCACGTGATCCGCCCCAACCTGCACTTCGAAACGCGCACGTGCGGCCTCATCCCGGTCGACGGCGCCTGCAAGTCGACCACCACGTCCGGGCTCAAGTGGAACCTGCACGGCGACGAGATGAAGTTCGGCGGGCTCATCAGCAGCTCCAACCACATTGTGGGCGGCCGCGAAGACAATGAAGAAGGCGGCGACGACGACCGAGAGCAAGACGTCGAGGTGCGCGTGCGCTGCTCGCACCCGCTCATATGGACCACGGAGCTGCGCAAGTGAGGGACGCAACGACAGCCTTGCGTGACGCTATCTATCCACATCGTAAGTATACGACTCTGCTTCATCAAACGGTTGCCTGGCGGTGGGGGACGCTGTCTTCATGGCTTCGATCGCTTCCTGAACTTAGACACAGGCACCGACGCGCGCTGTTCTATCACCAAGGTGGGCCAAAGCAAGTCCTGGTTGCGAGACTAGTGTCGACTCGAGACTCCTGTAATTATAGACCTTGCAGGCGGGTGAGAGCGGTATCCATTCGCCCAAAGCGGTCTGTTGCTCCTGAAATAGCTGGGCGAGTATGCTATTTCGACGTCGGCTTGGCTCTTCAACCAGATCAGGACGCGGATAGAAATAGAAAGCTCGTCGACCTGCATCCAGCGTGGCGGCATTGGGCCATCACTAGTGAGCGTGACCCTCTCTCCGCCACTCTCCACCCCGGTTTAAAGCCGAATCTCCGCTTGAGGACGACAGGAGGCGCCGTCAGAAGCGATCAGAGCCCCACCCACGACGCCATGCCGAGTCCGGCGATGCTCGAGAAGCACCAGGCCGTGCCGATGGCCTTCCGCCGGCACGGCGACACGGCACCCAAGATGCGCGGCCACGCGCTGGGCGACGCCAAGCCCGCATCCTTCTACATCCGCGAGCTGGCACAGCGCGGTGAGCTCGAGGGCATTGGCGCGACGCTTGACCCCAACACCGGCGGGCAGCTCGTCTCGCAGTCGTCGGGTCCGTTCGCGCCGGGCTTCGTGGTCAACGACAAGAAGGTGCTGCGCTTCGGCGCCTACTTCCTCGAGCCCGTGCACGAGAGCAACCTGGAGAACTACCGCGTGCGCGCGTGCGAGGTGCTCTTCTACCTGGAGGACGGCAGTGTGCAGATCACAGAGCCAAAGGTCGAGAACAGCGGCATGCTGCAGGGCAACTTCGTCAAGCGGCACCGCATCCCCATGCCCGAGAGCGACGAGCGCGGCAACCTCCAGTTCTTCACGGTCGCGCACCTGAACGTGGGCAACGAGGTCACCTTCTACGGCCGCACGTTCCACCTCATCAGCGCCGACGCCTTCACGCGCCAGTACCTGCAGACCAAGCTCGGTGTCGAGGTGCCCGAGGACGAGCGGCCTCCCAAGGACGCGTACACGGAGCTGCGGCGCGCGCACATGGCCCGCGAGACGGGCCAGGACCCGCTGGCCAATTACGGCAAGAAGCAGTACCCGATGAAGGCCTTCATGGAGGCGTCGCTGGGCAAGTTCGCACGCCCGAGCGATCACCTGCGGCGCTTCCTGGACCACGACCGCCACGTGCTGCGGTTCTTCGCCGTCTGGGACGACACGGCGAGTCTGTACGGGCTCACGCACCAGTACACGCTACACTTCTTCCTGGCGGACAACACAGTCGAGATCCTCGAGAGCTACGAGCGCAACTCGGGCTGCGACCCGTTCCCCAAGCTGCTCAACCGCACCAAGCTCGCCAAGAAGCTCGAGGGGATCGCCAGCGGCGCCGCCACCATCGGCCTCACGACGGCGCACGACGTCGGCGGCGAGGAAGAAGCCGCCACGAGCCTCAAGACCGAGTACTACTCGTGGGAGGACTTCCGCGTGGGCGCGCTCGTCGACGTGTTCCGCCGGAAACTGCTGCTGCTGGACGCGGACGAGACCACTCGTGACTGGTACAAGACGCAGGGCCGGCCGTTGGGCCCCGCGGTGAACGTCTCGAGCTCGCAGTCGCCTCGCGCGCCGCCCGTGTCGCCGCCGCCGCACTCGGGCCTCGGGTCGGAGGAGGACTCGCTGCTCTCGTGCTACCACCTGCTGCCGCGCGCGCCGCTCAAGAGCGTCGAGTCGCTCGACACGACCGAGGTGCTGCGCTTCCGCGCCAAGTTCGAGACGGCGGGGCCAGAGGATGCCAATCGGCGCTTCGCCATGGCCGTGATCGTGTCGGACCAGAGCGTCACCATCTCGGAACCACCACAGCGCAACGCCGGCTTCGGCGGCGGCAAGTTCCTCGAGCGCACGCGCGTCAAGCGGCCGGACGGCAGCGGCGCGTACCTGGGGCTGACCGACTTCTACGTCGGCGCGCGCGTCAAGGTGGCCGGCCGCGTGTTCGTGCTCTACGAGATGGACGAGTACAGCGCCAAGTACATGGAGGCGCGCCCCGACAAGTTCCCGCGCGCCGACAAGCGCTCGGTGCTGCGCAACCTGCGCGACGCGGTCGCCAGCAGCCGCCGCGAGTTCATGCAGCGCGTGGACCGCACCTCGCAGCTGGAGGAACTGAGCGTCGAGCTCGTTCTGGAGCTCATGGACGGGCTGGCGCGCGGCTTCAGCGAGCACGACGCGATCACCCTCGTGCGTGCCTTCGGCGACGCGACCAGCATGAAGATCCCGGTCGACAGGCTCGCGCAGCTCGTGCTCAGCTGAAGAGAGGGAGTAGATTGTTCACGCACACTAGACATAGCACAGGGGTGAGGGATCAGTCGCCATGCATACACTCAGGACTATGAAGCTGCACCGCCGGTCAGCTCTGCATAACACGACACGCCTTCGAGCACATGAACACGCGAGCCTGGGTCGGGTTAAAGGTATGTCTTGTGTATTTGTCGAGGCGACTTCAGAGCTAGAGCGTAGCGATGGTTAGCGTCATACGACGACAAGCGGGCGCGTCGCATACCTCTCTCTCGCTCGCTTGTTCCTCGCGTCCACTAGACGTTGATGACGCGCGCGAGCTTCTGGATGCGGTTGAGCAGGTGGTCGCCCTTCTTGATGGCGTCCTGGTACTGCACGTTCTTGGCGTCAGGGCGGTTGGTCTCGATGACGCCGGCTACCTTGTCAATCTTGGCGTTCAGGCGGCCGGCGGCCACGAAGCGCGCGACCTCGGCGTCCAGGAAGGCAACACTCACGCCGAAGGCGTGAGACATGGACGCGAGCGTCACGCTGCGGTAGGCCTCGAGGAACTGCGCGTACGCGAGCACGCGCAACTCGCGGTACAGGAAGCGCGCGTGGGTCGACAGGTACTTGTCCCGCAGGATGTAGGGCTCGAGGTCGACCATGGCCGAGAAGAACTTCTTGTAGTCGCAGTCGTACAGGCCATTGAGGAAGTCAGCCAGGTGCGGGATCTCGTTGATGACCGCGAGGATCTCGGGCGAGTCGACGATCTTCTTCTTGAGGTCGACGCGGCCGAGGTTGAGCACGCACGTGATGACGCAGTAGAAGATCATCTTGTTGTACGGCATGAGCTCCGTGGCCGTGAAAGTCGCGACGCTCTCCTGGAAGAGCCGTGCGGCCTTCTTGAAGTCGCGCGCCATCATCAGGTAGCAGCCCTCGTACACCTTGAGGCGGTTGCGGCGGTCCCAGTCGCCGCCCTCGTCGATCAGCGCGGCCGCCTTCTTGATGTACTGCTCCACGAGCGGCAAGTCGCGGAAGAAGAGCCCGATGCGGATGATGTGCAGCGACACGAGGATGCGCTGGTTGATGGACTGCGGCTTCTCGCCCGCCACCTTGAAGGCCTCGAGCGCCGCCTGCTTGTCGCCCACGCGCGAGAACATGCGCGCCTTAGCCAGCAGCGCCTCCAGTACCTCAATGTCGCCCAGGTTCTGCTCCGCGTCGGCCAGGCGCTCGTCCAGCGCCTTGCGCTCCTCCTCGTTGGCTGCCGCCATGCTGGCTGCCAGCGCCGCGTCCACGGGCCACTGGAACTCGGCGCACACGCGCTGGTAGAACGGCGCCATTTTGTGCTGGCGCACCAGCGCCAGCAGCTCCTCGCGGTGCACGGCGCTGGCCGCGGCCGTCAGCGTAGAGCGAGCTCCGCGCGAGTGGTGGTGCTGCAGCAGGAAATACAGCTCCGAGACCTCCATGTTGGGCAGCGTGCTCAGGTCATCTTCGATCTCCTCCGATATGTTGCCCACGCTCGCCTGCTTCTTGAGCGGCATGCGCTTGGCCGGCGGGGCCGTCTCCGCCTTGGACGCATCCTTGCCGTCTCCGCTCATGGCTTGTGTGGTCGCTGGCTGTGCGGTGCGAGTAGCAGAGGCAGGAGAAGCGCGTGAACGTCCGCCGCTTCCTCCGCGTCTTCCTTCGTCTTGGGATCTTCCAGCTCGGATATGCAGGGGGGAGAAGGTAGAGAGCGTACTGTGGGCGCGCTTATTATAGGGACGATACGGTGGGGAAGGGGTACAGTATGTAGATCGGTTACGTTGATGGGGTACCCCTTCAACGTAACCCCAATCCGAACCACTGATGACGCAGCGTCGAGGTGAAAGGTGGCGCGCTGATGGCCGACCTTCTTGCGCGGCTCCTGGAATTCGGGAGCTTGACCCTTGCACACGAGTGTGTTTGTCATGCTGTAAGCTTGCTAGTGGTGTTAGGTACACTGTCAACGCTGCTGTGCGTTGCGAGGAATCGCAGTGAGGGCCAGGAGACCTTGGAGACGCCCAAACAGATGTTATGAGTATTTTTGCCGTGTTAGCGTTCTATAAAGCATTATCTCTCCTTTTCCATCGCCTCCTCTCTTTCAAGGGGTAGCAAGCACTGCTTCTTGTGATGCGGGCGCCCTCCACACCATCATTGTGGCCACCGCTCGGGTTCGACAGCCGATGCGAGAGAATGCGCAACTCACTTTGCCGGGGCAAAGAAGATGTAGATGCCGCCGAACTGCAGGCGCGACTCGGCGTCGGGCGTGCCCACTTCCTCTCCGACCGCCTCCTTGATGGCCTCGAGCTGCTCCATCGCGCTGTCCTTCAGGTGAAACTGGTTGCCGAACTTGACCGTCACCTTGACCTTGTGCCCCTTGCCCAGGAACTTCTTGACCTGGTTCACCTTCACCTGCAGGTCGTGGCTCTGTTGCATCACATGGATCATTGAGCGGCATTAGACCTGTTACACGATGACCGCGTTCGCTTGTGCCACACGATCACGCACCGCGATCTTGGGGGTGAAGTTGACCTCCTTGTCAGGCTTGGGCTTCTGCTGCTTGACGGCCTTCTTGAGCGAGAAGGCGCGCTTCTTGGCGTCGAACATGCGGCACACGATCTGGCTGCCGCTCTGCGAGACCTGCACGAGGTCCACGCCCTTGGCGCGCGCCTCCTCGATCGCGCGGTGCAGCGGCACGTTCTGCCGCATCTTGCCGTCGTCGCCCACCACGTTCACTGCGCGCGCGTCGATCTCTTCGTTCACAATGCTGTACTTGCTGTTCGTCGCGCGCGTCGAGCTGACCGCGCGTACCGCGGCCGCGCCATGAAGCCGGTCGCCCAGCGATCTCCGCGTGAGGAGGTGATGCACGCGCCGGACGCCCACGCTTGAGGACGCAAAGAGCGCCGCCGGGCGCGCAGAAGACGATGAAACGTCCAGCGACTCGACCACCGGACGCGCCAGCGCCTGCGCACACCGCCGGGAGAGCCTGGTCGTCGCCAGCAGCGCCATGGTCATGAGCGGAATGCTAGAAGGAGACCGTTGGCATGCGCGGGGCCGAAAACTTCGACTGACTGGGGAAACGCGACCACAAGCACACACACACCTATCAATACTTCTGTGGATGAAAACCTCTGTTAAGTAATATTATGGATTCGTTTGAGTAGGTTATGAACTCAAAATGAACTTGTTACGAACCGTCTGTGGCGGTTAAATGTTGGTTTCTGAAATGTCGAGCCGACTTTGATGCACAAGCGAACGCGGAATTGATTGAGATCGGCGAGCGACGAAGATGGCGGACACGGCGACGCCCAAGTTTGAGCCGACGCTGACCCTCGAGGCGGTTCGCAAAGGCATGGCCGACTTTGTCACGGAGCGCGACTGGAATCAGGTGCTCTGATGACGAGAGGAGCGTCTTATGAGGTGCTTGTTGGCTCATTTCAATGGCGTTTTGGTGCGTTTGTTGGTACCACATTCAGTTCCACACGCCGCGCAACCTGCTGCTGGCGCTGACGGGCGAGGTGGGCGAGCTGTGCGAGATCTTCCAGTGGAAGGGCGAGCGCACATCGGTCGATGGTGCGTCATAACATGTTGGATTTGCTGGTCCGGGTGGCGTGTCGTGCTGGGATTGACGCTGCGTGTTTGATGTGATGAAGACTGGCCGGCAGAGGAAAAGGTGCACTTGGGCGAGGAGCTGAGCGACGTATCGCTCTACTTAGTCCGCCTTGCAGGTGCGAATCTCTATTTGTATTACACGCGCAGTCAGAATTCTTGGCTATTCATACAATCGACGGCAATGACACTCGATACCTCAGACCAGTGCGACGTCGACTTCCCGGCCGCGCTGAGCGACAAGATCATCAAAAACGGCATCAAGTATCCCCTCAAAGTATGGAAGAAGCCACTCGTGGTGTCTGTCTTTGTGATATTAGTTGTTTGTTGATCCGCGCTCATCTTTTTCTACTGGTGCAGGCAAGCGATGGGGAGACACAGACTGCAGCTCCTGCGCCAGTTCCTTCGGCTGCGACGTCGTCATCGTCTTCCGAGGAGACCACGCATCCATCGCTGTCCAGGTTCGAGCCGACTCTGACGCTCGAGGGTCTTCGCAAGCGTGTGGCCGACTTCTCGGATGCGCGCGGCTGGAACCATGTTCGTGAAGTATTTGTCGTCACACGAGTCGGAGTTTGTGGTTGTGCGCTGACGAAAGATCACCCTTGATGTGCGTCCAGGGCCAAGTACCGCGCAACCTCGTGCTGGCGCTGACGGGCGAGTTAGGCGAGCTGTGCGAGATCTTCCAGTGGAAGGGTGAATGCAAGACCGTCGAAGGTACGAGCACGAGGAGGTCTCGAAGTGTTGAGAGATTGCAACAGTGCTAACGATACGCTGTCTACCAGATTGGCCGGCGGAGGAGAAGGAGCATCTGGGCGAGGAGCTGAGCGACGTGATGATCTATCTGGTCCGCCTCGCAGGTACGGTCTTTGATTGCTTCGCTTCGAGTCGCGAGGTTAAAGACTTTTAACGAGCGGTGCCACAACCACAGACATGTGCAACGTCGACTTGCCGACCGCGATCAAGGACAAGATGGTCAAGAACGCCAGCAAGTATCCTGCCAACATGGTACGCTCTCGGTCTTCGAGAGTGTCATGGCAGAGCAATATTTACTTTGACACGCCTCAAATTGTGCCTTGTTCTTTATGGCGACTGCCTACTCTCAGGTCAAGGGCTCGTCCAAGAAGTACAACCAGTACAAACGCGGTCATGCCAACAACGCGTCCGTTTGAGCACGCCGCCCACGCCACCTACGGCTCCAACCGGCACTAAGTAAACCGCAAGACGCCCCATCATTTGAACACACTGCCGTGATAGACTGAATGTCAACAATGCTGTCATGAGCTCTTCGTCACTCCGTGGGAATGTGAACTTGCACCGGTTGACGTGGTAAAGCTCACTTGTTCAAACTTCAGTTTCTTGCAGGTTAATACAGTGTGCGCCATAATTATCCGAACGAAATTGATTCCGCAATAGCTTCCCGAGAATTGCATTAAATTCGCCGCAAATTGCACCAATGAACGCAGCGAAAAACGAGGATTCGCTCCATAGTTTTTGTTTGTCAAGGCGACCTCTACAGCCGAAGTTATGGACCCAAACCTGAAAAATACAGTACGAGGGGGGTGACAAAAGTATCCGAACAGCGCTGCTATTTAGCCGCCAGTGCGGTTATTTGCACCGTTCGACATGTCAATATTTGGTCATTGCTCCGCGCTTC
Organism: Phytopythium sindhum; assembly: GCA_023334395.1. Classification (NCBI taxonomy): domain Eukaryota; phylum Oomycota; class Peronosporomycetes; order Pythiales; family Pythiaceae; genus Phytopythium; species Phytopythium sindhum. Next base: position 1,326 of record JAASGW010000703.1, on the reverse strand, counting down.
TCGAGGACGTCGCAGCAGCGATCAGGCATGCTTTGGACGAGCTGGACAAGCGTCTCTAATGGGATGCGATCCCATGCGGCCTTGACCGCTCTTTCGAGGTCGATAACGGACTCGTACTGCTTCCCAGTATCGTAAACATCACGGACAATGATCCCCCACAGATTTTCAATCGGGTTGAGATCCGGGGAGAGCGCCGGCCAGTCCATAACCGTCACGTTGAGGTCGCTCAGGAACCGCCGCGTCGACGTCGAGGCGTGAATGCTCGCATTGTCGTACTGGAAGACGTAGCTGCCGCCGTGTACGGTGTCGCTGAAGAGTAGGAGATGTGTTGTCAGTGTTTGCTGGTAGTCTAGTGAGTTCTGCCGGCCGTCCAAAGTCGCGAGACGCGCCTTGTCCTTCACTGAGAACGCCCCCCAAACCATCAGCGACCCACCCCCGTTCTGACGACTGAAGTACGTCTCGTTGGTCGTGCGGAGGCCATGCCAGTAGTACCTCAGACCGTCTGGGCCATCTAGGTTGAACTTCTTTTCGTCAGAGAAGACAATGGTGGCCCAGTCGGTGCGCTCCCGGTTTTGATCGCGGGCCCACTTGACGCGCTTCTCGCGGTAGGCCTTCGTCAGGCGCGGTGTCTTCTTGCGCTTGCGGTACTGGAGGTGGGGTGTGGCTTGTAGAACACATTGAACGGTCCTCTTGGACACCGGTAGCTGGTACGAGTCCATGATGTGTCTAGCGGTCATGCCGGGCTTTTTTGCGGCGGCACGAACTTGGCGGACGCCCCTTTCCGTCAGCTTCTTGGGGCGACCCAGGCGCTTCGTGGTCGCGTAGTGGTTAGGATCGCATAGGAAGGCATGGATGGTGCTGGGGGAGCGTTGGAGCGCACTAGAGATGGCGCGAAGCAACTTTCTATCGCTACGCATGGCGAGAATACACCCTCGCTCCACCCCCGATAACCGACCTCCTTTTTGTGACGGGAGTCACACAGCACTTCACGCGGAGGAAGCGTGTTTGTATTGAATTCACAATACGGTACCAATTACCGAAGTAAATAAAATAAACTAGGAGTTTGTATAGCTCCTGTTAGTTTGTCTTAACTGCGTAATTCGTGGCAAAAGAGAGACTGTGTATTGCTGTTGTTTCCTACGGTCTTTACGGTAGATTGAAATGGGTGGTTCCAAACCACGTATTAACTATGGTGTTCCTAAAAGTAAATCGCTGAAAGAAAGAAACCATGCAAAGTACCTACGTATCAGATTGGCAGTACCTCGCGGTACTGCCAAGACTCGTGTGAGCCACTCAACCTCGCAGCCGTACTTAGCTGGAGGGCGG
>JAASGW010000702.1:0-15054 GCA_023334395.1 Phytopythium sindhum | reverse complement strand
TCATCCCCCGCGTTCACTGCAGTCAGCGTCCTCACCAGCATCGAGTTCGTCTTCTTGGCTGGAGCGCTCGTCTACGTGTACACTCATCGCAAAGCACCGATCATCAAGCGGTCACAGTACGAGTTGCTCATGCTCATGATCTTTGGTGGATTCCTCACCTCTGGAGCAGCGGTCGCGTACGCCGGCCGACCGACAGACGGACTATGCGCAATCCGCCCGATTCTCGTCTCACTCGGTTTCACATCCGTCTTCGGCTCGCTGGTGGTCAAGTCCCTCCGAGTGTACCGCGTCTTCATGCAGAAAGCCATGAAGCGCACGACCATCACGCTTCGCATGATGCTCAAGGTACTCGTGACCTTCTACGCCATTGACATCACCATTTTCGTAGCCTGGGGCGTGGCCGACTACCCAAGTGCAGAGACAAAAGACGAGATCGCAAAGGAGATTCAGGGCCCCGTCAGCCGCATCGCGTGCCGGTCCTCAAGCTTCATCTTCACGGCGCTGCTTATGTTCTGGAAGGCTATCCTGCTCTTTACAGGATTGTACCTGTCGTTCCTGATCCGCAAGGTGTCGGTGGACTTCCAGGAGTCCATGTGGATCTTCAGCTCGGCCGTGGTGGTGCTGTTCGCGTGTCTGGTGATCTTGCCGCTCGCGTACATCGTTGACATGCCAGCTGGTGCCTTCTACATCTTTTTGGCTGGCGTATTGATACTGTGCACGGCTACGGTGGTCTCGCTGATGTTCTTACCCAAGGTGCTCCGAATCAAGGAGGCCGATTCGTCCAAGCAGTCAGCAGCCACATACAGCGCAGTGAGCTCGGACCCGTCCACTACAACGAGTCAAGCCCGGTCGCTGGCAAGCGGGGCCAGCTTCAAGTACGTGATGAAATCGTCCGTGAAACCCGTGGCATCGGCTGACCGGAAACCCTGCGAAATCCAAGTCAAGCAGTCCGCGAGACCAATCACCACGCCGGCCGAAGACGTAGACGGTGCCGCTGCGGACCGCAATTGATCGACGGAAGCTCTAGGCAGCATTTGTACACTTGGAATGGCGTTGCTGCAAACCTAGTCCATACATAAACGCACATACGCTAGTAAAACTTTCATAGCGTGTTCACCAGCTTCGCCTTGCTTCATCCAGTAGTAGTCGTTAGTCACCCGAGCTCTAACAGCAACAACACGCGGCGCCTGCAGATGCTTCATTCTCGTTTCAGCGTAAGAGTTAAGCGTCAGCGTCGCTTACTTGGTCGCGGGACCGCTCTACTTCTTGTACTCCTCCTTGACGACCTTGGCGATCGTCGTCAGCTGCATGTTGCTCGTTCCCTCGTAGATGGCGCCGATTTTGGCGTCGCGGTAGAACTTCTCGGCCAGCAAGTACTTGGTGAAGCCCACGCCGCCGAGCCACTCGATGCACTTGGACGCCGTCTTCTCGGCCACGCGCGACGCATGCAGCTTGGCCATGGCCGCCTGCTTCACGAACGGCTGGCCCGCATCCTTGAGGCGCGCGGCGTTGTACACGAGCAAGCGTGCCGTCTCGATGTCTATGGCCGCTTCCGCGTACTGGTGCTGCATGGCCTGGAAGTCGCCGATCGCCGAGCCGAACTGGTGGCGATCAAACAGGTACGGCATCGTCTGGTCGTACACGCCCTGGGCGAGTCCGAGCATCTGCGAGGCGATGCCGATGCGCCCTTCGTTCAGCGTGCTGATCGCGATCTTGTATCCCTTGCCGACCTCACCCAGGATGTTCTCCTTCTTCACCTTGACGTCCGTCAGCGTCACGGGGCACGTCGACGACGCGCGGATGCCGAGCTTGTCTTCGGGCTTGCCGATCTCCAGGCCCTCCGTGTCCCGGTCGACGATGAAGCACGTGATGCCCTTGTAGCCCTGGGACGGGTCCACGTTGGCGAACACGAGGTACACGCCGCTGTACTCGGCGTTCGAGATCCACATCTTCTGGCCGTTGATCGTGTAGTAGCTGCCGTCCGCCGACGCCTCCGCGCGCGTCTTGAGCGCGAACGCGTCGCTGCCCGATCCCGCCTCACTCAGGCAGAAGCTGCCGATCTGTCAATAGTAATGTGGTGATCAGTCGTCTTGCATTTAGGGATGGGATATCAAGCTCAAAGAGACGCCCACCATGTCGGAGCTGAGGCGCGGCAGGTACTTGAGTTTCTGCTCCTCCGTTCCGTGCATCTACAAGAGCAACACGCAAATTATTAGCACGCTCCTGAGGTGCTCGCGTAGACGTACACGCCTTACCAAGAATACGTTGTTGACGACTGTGTTCTGCAGGTCGCAGAGCAGTCCGACGACCGGGTCGACCTTGGACAGCTCCTCGATCGTGAGGCACAGGCTCATGAAGGACGCCTCTGAGCCGCCGTACTCGGCCGGGATCTCCACCGACAGCAGCTATTCACCACCAGTCGTCAGTAAGTTCCTTCATCACCATCATGAAATTGGGCGCCTCACCCCGTTCTCGAACAGCCCGCGCGTGATGGCGTGGTCCATTTCCCCCTCCTGATCCATCTTCTGTACGTGTGGCGCCACCACGTCCGCCGCGAACCGCGCCACTACCACCACCAGCCACTACAGCGTAAGAAGAATCGCCTCCATGACAGAACAGCCGCAAAAGATCGCCATCCTACCCGTATCCTTGAACATGGTCTCCTCTTCCGAGAGCGCCGTCAGCGGCGCGGCTGCCTCGGTCGACAGCGCGCGCCGGCCCAGCAGCACCGCGCGGAGCGTCTGCGAGCCGCCCAGAGCCTTGCGCGCGCCCATCACGAGCGCCGTCTTCGCCGCCAGCGCCGCCATTTATGCGTCGTCTCGAGCCGTTAGTTACAGCCGGAGCGTTGTCGAATGAGCCACCCGCGGCCCTACGTTTTCGAGTTCGTCTGCAGTGAATCACCCAAAAGCCCAGTTGACCGAACTTCAATGCGGCGTAAGAGGTACATTTGGTTGAGTTGAAGCACGCACGCGTACCCCTTACTTTTTACACCCGCAGTCGGTGGCACGAGGTGTTTAGACGCCGTCAAAAGTAAAGTTGCAGGAGCATGGGTTACGTTATGAAGTGGTACACATCATTTTTCGCAACCATTATTAGGTGGTCCACCCCAAGAATCCAAGATTCGGTGTGACGTCGCGTCCTCCAAAACAGAAGAAAAACCAAGCACCTTCCTGCCAGCACGTCCTCCCTCGCTGCGTCGCTGTTGCCTACGCGTCCGCCATGATCGAGGGCCAGCACCCCGTGCTGCAGGCGCTGCTGGGATCGCTGTTTACCTGGGGCCTCACCGCGCTGGTGCGGCTTCCGCACTCAGTGGGTGCTTGGAAGCGTGAGCTGATGGTCGACGTGTGTATCTGTCCCCGCAGGGCGCGGCGCTCGTGTTCGTGCTCGACATTGAGGACCGCCAGCGCAGCCAGAAGATCCTCGACGGCATGCTAGTACGTCTTTGCGTGTAGTGTGGACATGGAGGCGTCGGAACGTGTCGCTGACCTGGAAATTGCTGTGTAGGGCTTCGCGGGCGGCGTGATGCTGGCGGCGTCCTACTGGTCGCTGCTGGCGCCCGCGATCGAGATTGCCGAGGAGAGCGACCTGTACGGGCCAGACGGACGCTGGGCGTTCGTGCCGGCGGCCGTGGGCTTCGCGCTGGGCGCCGCCGCGCTGTTCGGCACGGAGAAGGTGCTGCAGGCGCTCGAGTCGATCGGCGGCGGCCCGCACGACGCGCGCAAGAAGGACGACGACTACGACGCCAAGGAGCATAGCGGCGTCACCGCCCCGATCGTCGCCAACACAAAGAGGTGAGTGATCTGAACAGTAAATGGGAGCGAGCGCATGGATGATTAGCTTAATTGTTCTTGTGGTGCCAGCTTCCGCCGCGTGCTGCTGCTGGTGATCGCCATCACGCTGCACAACCTGCCCGAGGGCATGGCCGTCGGCGTGGGGTTTGGCAGCGTCGGGCACAGCTCTACCGCGAGCTTCGGCAACGCCGTCAACCTCGCGATCGGCATCGGTACGTCTCGTTCGCTCGTTCACTGACGGCCGGATCCTTTCACCAGACCTGACGGTGACCCTTTATGTCGAGAGCAGGCCTGCAGAACTTCCCCGAGGGCCTTGCGGTGTCCATGCCGCTGCGGAGAGAGGGCATGTCGGCCTTCCGCGCCTTCATGTGGGGCCAGCTGAGTGGCCTCGTCGAGCCTTTTGGCGCGGTGCGTGATGCCAGCAACTTGATCGAGATCGCTCGCGCAGTAGCACTGATGCTTTGTGGCTGTTTGCGCATGACGAACTATAGCTGATTGGCGCGGGCGCCGTGCTGTACGTGCAGCCCATCTTGCCGTACGCGTTGGCGTTCGCGGCGGGCGCCATGATCTTCGTGGTCGTGGACGACCTGATCCCGGAGGCCAACCAGAGCGGCAACCAGAAGCTCACGACCTTCGGCACTATCGTCGGCTTCATCGTCATGATGGTCATGGACGTTGCGCTGGGATGAAGAACAGCTTGGGAGCGGTAAGCACACCGAAATCCGGGTGGCCCAGCATCGGCATGCGTGTTCGTTGTGATCATTTGAAATAGAGACTTTGCGGCGTTGCGAATCTGCGACTTTGAGCAAGAGATGAACCTCGAAGTGAGATCATCCCTGGCATCTCTCGTATCAAACCCGTCCCTAGATTTATTTCTACACAATGCGCAGCTAGCACGTTCATGCACTTTCACTCCATGAGACGAAAGGCAAACTCTTCGTCGTCCCCGCCACGACCAAGGCCATCGTCATCGTCTCCACTGCCGACGCCTCCCTCTTCGAAGAGAAGACCCACTGCAGCGTCACCGTCAACGGCAGGAGCACCTGTCAAGCTTGCGGCCGCTGGTGGTTCTCGTTTGAGTTGAGCTGGGACCTGCACGAGCGTCTGAATGCTTGTCATCCAGATCGTGTTGACGAGTCCGGTGATCGCGAGCATGGTGACCGCGACCAGCAGCCACTCGGTTGCCTTCCCGTAGTAGTCGCCCTCCTGTCGGAACCGCTCGCCTCCCGGGTTCACGCTCAGCTCCACCAGCGCAAGCTGCTGGTCGTCCAGAGCCGAAACGAGCGGGTGATCGCAATGCGCTGGCGCCATCCCGATGCGATTCCCGTCCACGTCGTAGATCACAACGTGGCCCGAGAGCACACTGGCCCCGAGGATGGTCGACCGGACGTCGTCCGAGAAGAAGATCGTGCCCGCGACCACGCTGTCCGAGAGCGGTGTGAAGTACCGGCTCGCGGGGATGCACAGCTCCGCCGAGTTGACAAACTGGAAGCAAATGGGCGGGAACCGGCCAGGCTCCGCCGCCTGCTTGGGGCTCAGGTCCGGATAGTACTGCGTGCTCTCGGGCAAGTAGTTGTCCGAGCCTGTGGCCTTGCGCCACGCTGCGATGAACGGCTCGCGCGCAATCGTCGGCATGTACACGAACGTCGTGCCGCTGTCGAGAACGCATCCACGGTCGTGGTTGAACACGTCCGCGTCCAGCTGCAGCGTGTTGCTTGCATCGCCGACGAAGACCGAGAACAGCGACACGGTCCAGTACTGGTAGCCCGTCTGGCGAAGAGGCGTGTAGCGCACCTGCGAGTCGTTCAGCGTCAAGTCTACACCGCCTAACGTGAGCGAGCCGCCACCGTCAGCGAGGCACTGGGAGAAGATGCGCGAGCGCGTGGCGCCGGACGCGTAGAGCTGCTCGAAGATCGAGTCGGGGTGCTTGGAGAACCCCATGATGCCGTCCGCCGTCTGCGCGTTGAACACGCCCGACTGCTCGAAGATGCAGCCAAATGCGACGGCCGCCGCAAGTGTCGAGTCGGTAGCGTTCGCGCTGTCATTCGCGACGGTGCCTGGCGCGAAGGTCATGGTGTCCGAGACCTTGTACGCGTTCCAGTAGTCGCCCTCCACGTACGTCTGCCCGTAGCGGCACTTGCCGTCGCCCTTTCCGTCGCCTGAGAAGTCGCACGCGAGGCATTCGCTGGCTTCGTCACAAGTCAAGTACCGCGTCGTGGGTGTGAATACGAACGGCGGATGGTGGTGGTGGGTGCCGCAGTCCTTGCAGCCGTCGCAGACGAACGCTGTCTTGCCGCTGCCAGTGTCGATGATCAGCTCGCGCACCTGCCCACCGACGAGCACCTGGACCGTGTGCGACCCCTCGCCGGTCAAGAGCGCCGCCTCGACCGCTGTGGCCACCGCTAGTAGCACTTTGCTCTCGCCTTTGCTAGCTCTGTCATCTGTACCCTGAAGCGAGCTTGCAAGTGGATGAGTCGCGGGTTTGCTCCTCACTCTGACCTGGACAACGTTGGCCGACGCAGTAGTGACCAGCGCGAGCAGCACCAAGGGCAACAGCCGGGCTAAACGCGACGGCGGTCGCCGCTGGATCATTACCTGCGCTTGCTAATACCGACAGATGCGGGTGGATGCGTCACCCCTGTGTGAATGCGTGCGCAGGGAGGAGAGACCGCTCCGTTCTCGCGCCGCCGCGTGACTGTTTGGCGCCAAGAAGCCGCGCGGAACGCCGCTCTTGCTGACAATCCAACGCGCTTAAGCGCTCCACCGCTTCGGGCCCTTTATCACGGTGTAGTTGCGGCGTGAAGGCGCTCGGAGTCCCATCGCCTGCGGCTCCGATCCGATGCGTTTCACCCGCCGCGTCCTTTCGAGCTCTACCGATCCAAATCCAAAAACACACCACCACATCACCCAAGGTGGACAGGTGGGTTAAACTTAACTGGACGTTTCAGTTATTTGTTCCTTCTATTCAGCCTCATAACGGACGCGGCATGTCGCGCGGCTGGCCTGAGCCAGTCTGAAATTCGCTCGCAAAGGGGGAGAAGACACGATGGCGGCCGCGGGCATGCGCTTCTGCCGGGAGTGGTGCGTGTGCAGGGCGGTCGGAGCGACTTAGGGGTTTCCAGGGCCGTGTTGTCGGGACTGGGGGCGCCTCGGCGTGTGTTCAGGTTCGATTTGGAGGCGGAAACGCGCTAAGACTGCGGTTCGTGTGTGTGTGTGTGTGTGTGTTTCTTGCAGCAACAACATGTTGTACCCGAGCCAAGACCGCGAGATCCGTCGGCTGATGTTCCGGTGCCGGAACTGCGGGCAGTCCGAGGAGGTCGAGGAAAACTGTATTTATGTGAACGAGCTCGTCAAGGACACCCGGTACGCCTCGCCGCTGCGGTCGTGGAGGCGCTTGCTATGTCTCACCCCGGGACGCTCACTGTGACTCGTACGCACACAAACGCACAGGATCCAGTTGGACGTGCTGCCAGGCGACGTGATCGACGACCCGACGCTGCAGCGTGACTACGACGTGACGTGCCCCATGTGCGGCAACCAGGGCGCGGTCTTCATTCGTTCGCACGACGGCGTCAAGCAGTCGACGCTCGGGCTCATCTGGGTCTGCCTCAACCGCGATTGTCAAGTCGACGACGAGGGCAACCGCCTCCCCAGCTACCGCTGGATGGGCTGAACTTCGCTGTCCAGCGGCTGGGCTGCTGTTCCGCAGGCGACGCGCATATTAGAACGCGGTCCGTTTCCTGACGTTTCGACCGCCAACCATCGCATCTCCTGCAGCTCCAAGGCCCATGAACCCCCACCACTCGCGTCCACGGTAGATAACTCGAATATATAGCAGAGAAACCCAACGCCACCGAGCAGAAGCGTCTTCACTGTGTGCATGCAGCCACATGCGCCTCGACGGCGCTGCTCAGCGGGTATGAACACGTTGCTCCGCCGTTGCATTGTATAATACAGAACAACCGTCGCCTTCGGGTCAAGTGCACCACATCAGTTTCGGTCCAGTACCACGCCAAACTAGGACAATTGCCGCTCACTGCCCCGATTTCGAGCTTCAACTAGGACCGAAACCACTTCGTATCTCGAGGGTGGCACTCGGCCCTTCCCTACTGTTGCCTTTTCGATACAAACCGATCGAGAAAGTGCGGCGTGGAGAAGAACAAGGACGCCACCACGCGGGACGGACGGCAAGCGACCGCCCGCCCTGCGCCTCCTGCCCCGCTTCCCCCCTCCCCTCCCCCGCGCGCGATAGGCAAGCGGCGCGCGTCCATATACAGTAAGCGCCTCCTTCCGATAGAGAGAGACCGTCTTGTTCCCCACCCACCACCCGCCTCTTATTCGCCGCTCTTGTTCGCCGCTCTTATCCTGCAGCATTACGCGCGCGTGAGTCACCCGCGCTTAGTCGCATCTCTTGTTTAGATCGGTAGCTCTTATCCGGGACTATGGACGCGGGCCAGCTGCGCAACCTCGAGGCGCTGTGCAAGGTGCTGTACGAGAGCGCGAACGAGTCGGAGCGCGCGCACGCGCAGCAGTCGGTGCTGATCCTGCAGAGCGCGGCCGAGTACATTCCGCAGTGTCAGTACGTGCTAGACAACTCGAGCTCGCCCTACGCGCTGCTCGTGGCCAGCAACAGCCTCACCAAGCTCATCACGACCCACTGGAACAACTTTACCGGCCCCCAGCGCGTCGACATCCGTGCGTATCTTCGTGTTGCTCATTGGGGGAATCGATCTGTATTCGTCACTAAAAAGCTCTATTGAATTGGGACGCAGGCAACTATGTGCTCGGGTACCTGGCGCAGAAGGGCCCGTCGCTGGAGAAGTTCGTAACGACGTCGCTCATCCAGATGGTGTGCCGCCTCACCAAGTACGGCTGGTTTGACGACGACCAACACCGCGAGATCGTGGGCGAGGTGACCAAGTTCCTGCAGGCGACCGTGGACCACTGCATCATCGGCCTCCAGATCCTCAGCGAGCTCGTGACGGAGATGAACGCGCCCGTGCCCGGCCGCAACATCACGTTCCACCGCAAGATCGCTGTCTCGTTCCGCGAAGATTCGCTCTACCGCATCTTCCAGGTCTCGCTCACGACGCTCAAGCAGCTGCAGCTGCACAATATCGTTGGTGCGACGCCCAACCAGGAGGACCGCCTGGGCGAGCAGGCCCTTGCGCTGCTCATCAAGTGCTTGTCGTTCGATTTTATCGGCACCAACCCGGACGAATCCTCGGATGAGACGGGCTCGCTCCAGGTGCCCACGTCCTGGCGCTTACAGATCCAGGATCCGCAGACGCTACAGCTGCTCTTTGACTTCTACGGTGTCGCGACCCCGCCTAACACGTCCAAGTGCCTCGAGGCGCTCATGCTGTTTGCGTCCGTGCGCCGCAATCTGTTCTCCCCCGACAAGGAGCGCGGCGTCTTCCTGTCTAATCTGGTCACGGGCATCTGTGCGATCCTCCAGAAGCAGCAGGGGCTTGCGGACCAGCAGAACTACCACGAGTTCTGTCGACTCATTGGCCGGCTCAAGTCCAACTATCAGCTCTCGGAGCTCATGAAGGCCGACAAGTTCGAGGAGTGGATGGACCTCACGCCCGACTTCACGGTCAAATCCTTCCGCCAGTGGCAATGGTCACAGAACTCGACCCACTACCTTCTCGGACTTTGGGCGCGCCTGGTCGCTGCGCTGCCCTATATCCGCGCTGACCCGGCTCCAGGCTCGCCTTCTTCTTCGGCGTTCCTCGACAATAGCGTGCCGCAGGTCATCCAGGCGTACGTGCAGTCGCGCCTCGACTCGGCAGAGCAGAGCGCGGCCGACGACACGCTCGACAACCCGCTCGACGACGAAGGCGGGCTTTACGAGCAGCTCGAGAAGCTGCCGACGCTGTGCCACTTCAACTACCGCCAGTCGGGCGAGTACGTTGTCGCGGTGCTGGACCCCATCCTGAGCAAGTACGCGGAGGCATGCAGCATCCTGGAGCAGCGAGGCGGGAACGCAAGTGACAGCGCCGTGCACCAGCAGCTCGAGGCCATGGAGAACCAACTCGCGTGGCTGGTGTATGTGATCGGCGCGATCATCGGTGGACAGGTGTATGCTTCGGGGTCGACCGACGGGGACGAGCTGATCGATGCGGACTTGTCGCAGCGCGTGTTCCGAGCCATGCAGCTGACGGAGCACCGCCTGATCGCGTCGGGCGGTCAGCAGAAGCCCAGCGTTCACTTCGAGCTCGCGCTGCTGTTCTACTTCAGCAGTTTCCGCAAGAGTTACATCGGCGAGCAGCACGGCATGCCGTCTGCGCCTACGCCCACGTCGGCGTCGGCCTCGAACGCCGGCGCGTCTTCCCCCATCATGTCGCCGTCGAGTGGCGTGGCGCTCACGGACAAGCACAAGGCATACCTGCGCATGTTCGAGCGCATGGGCTTCGGCGACCACACGATCGTGGTCAACATGATCGTGACCAAGATCGGCAATAACCTCAAGTTTTGGGGCGAGGACGAAGTCGTGATCAGCAAGACGCTCGCGCTCTTCTTCGAAATCACTTCGGGCTACTCGACGGGCAAGTTGTTGCTGGGCCTCGAGACGGTGCAGTACCTGATCGCGCACCACACGGTGGACGAGTTTCCGTTCCTGGCGATCCCAGCCAACACGCGGCACCGGACGACGTTCCACACGACGATCGCGCGCCTGCTGTTCACGACGGCGTTCGACGAGTGCTCAGAGCGCTTCGAGCTGTTCATGGAGCCTATCGAGGACGTGCTGAACAAGCTGATGCAGACGCCCAACTATCGCGTGCCCGAGGCGCGCGAGGCCGTGATTGGCGTGTGCCGCGACCTGCGCGGCATCGTCCAGCAGACGCACAACCGACGCACGTTCAGCTGCATCTTCGACTTCCTGTACCCAACGTACTTCCCGGTGTTTGTGCGCGCGGCCGAGGAGCTGTTCGACCATCCGCCGGCCATGGCGGCGCTGCTCAAGTTCCTGCAGGACCTGGCGTACAACAAGGCGCAGCGCGTCATGTTCGACCAGAGCTCGGCCAACGGCATCCTGCTGTTCCGCGAGTTGAGCAGCGTCGTGATTGCGTACGGCCGCCGGATACAGCCACTGCAGGTCGGCAAGAACCCGTACGGCGAGAAGTACAAGGGCATCGCGCTGTGCCTGGGCATCCTGTACCGCGCGCTGGGCGGCAACTACGTCAACTTCGGCGTGTTCAAGCTGTACAACGACCAGTCGCTGGACAGCGCGCTGGAAGTGGCGCTGCAGCTCGTGCTGTCGATCCCGCACGAAGACCTAATGAATTACCCGAAGGTCAAGAACGCGTACTTCTTCTTCCTGGAAATTCTGTTTCGCAACCAGATCTCGTCGGTCGTGGCGCTGGACGCCACCATCTTCGCGCAGCTCGTGCAGTCGCTGCACGAGGGCATCAACTCGTTCGACCTGAGCATCGCGACGCAGTGCGCCACCGCCGTGGACCACCTCGCGTCGCTGTACTACCACGAGATGAAGAAGAAGCGCGACACGCCGCTCAAGCACGCGCTGCGCGCGCACGCGCAAGCCAACCCCAACATGTGGCAGTCGCTGCTGAGCTCCCTGTTCGACATCCTGATCTACGGCGAGGCCAACTCGCAGTGGGCGCTGTCGCGACCCATCCTGAGCCTGACGCTGTGCAGCGAGGACGCGCTGAACGCATACCAGCAGTCGCTGAGCGCGTCGCAGTCGCCCGAGAACCGCGCACTTATCGACGAGGCCTTCGCCGCGCTCTTCAGCGACGTGCTGCCCAACCTCGAGGCGTCCAACCGCGACAAGTTCACGCAGAAGCTCGGCGTCTTCCGCAACGCGCTGCGCAGCTTCCTCACCATCCAGTAAGACGAGTCTGAAGGACAAGACACAAGAGTAGATAACGTGAAGCGCTCCCGGAGAGTCGAGTGAGAGAGATTTAGATACTTAGAGCAGAGAGCGACCAGGACTGGCAGTTGGAAGCGCGCGTCGGCATGGTTCTTTCGAGGGAGAGAAGAATGGAGAAGACGGCGTGGTGAGCGCGCGCTTTACCTGTTGTTATTCACCAGCATCAATACGTTGTGGTCTTACGCGGCGAAGACCACCACGATGGAACAGCGAGAGACTGACCTTTGAAAAGCCTCCTCTTGTTGCTTCGGCTGTCAGCACCACTCGAATTGCCACATGCTTGGTTTACCCCATACTCACACACATTCACACTGGAGTGACGACGATACTGGAACGTCCTCACGCGTCGACGCGCGACACGAAGAGCGGGCCAAACACGAGCACGGTGGTGGACAACAGCTTGATGACGACGTGCAGCGCGGGGCCGGCCGTGTCCTTGAACGGATCGCCGACCGTGTCGCCCGTCACAGCCGCCTTGTGCGCTTCGCTGCCCTTGCCACCGAAGTTGCCCAGCTCGACGTACTTCTTGGCGTTGTCCCACGCGCCGCCCACATTGTCTAGGAATAGCGCCATCATGATGCCCGTCACGGTGCCGAACATTAGATAGCCCGCGAGCGCTTCCGCGCCGAGCAGCGGCTTGTCCTGGTAGCTTCCAACCTGGAAGCAAGACGCATTCATGTGAGCTCAAAACAGCTCAACCAGAGATAAGGCAAGTGAAGCGATTAACATACCACTCGGAAGACCAAACCGACGACGACAGGCAGCAGCACAGCGAGCAAACCAGGGAGGCGCATCTGGTTGAGCGCAGCCTTGGTAACGAGCGCCACGCACGTTCGGTAGTCAGGCTTGGCCTTGTACTCCATGATGCCCGGGTACACCTCAAACTGGCGCCGCACTTCCTTGACAACCTCACCCGCCGTGTCACCGACGGCAGCAACCGCCAACCCCGTGAAGTAAAATACCATCATCGTGCCAAGCAATCCGCCCACCAGCACTTCGACTGTGGCGATGTCGACCGTCTTGAACTCACGGCCCGCAAACTCGGAAAACTCGTCCATGAACGCGCCAAAGAGCACAAAACACGCCAGCGCAGCCGAACCGATTGAGTAGCCCTTGGTGATCGCCTTGGTGACGTTGCCCGCGGCGTCCAGCTTGTCCGTCGCGTCACGAACGTAATCGGGCTGCTGGCTCATTTCTGCGATGCCACCAGCATTGTCGGCAATCGGTCCATAGTTATTCATTGCCAGCACAAACACAGCCGACGACAGCATGCCCATCGTAGCCACCGCCGTTCCAAACAGCCCCGCATTCCGGCTGTTGGCACCCCCAATGCCCGACGTCGCGCCGAGATGGTACGCGCAAATCACAGCAATGCTGACCATGATAGTCGGCACAACCGTGGACTTCATGCCGACGGCGACGCCCGTGATGATGTTGGTTCCGTGTCCCGTGGTGCTGGCCTTAGCGATGCTACGCACGGGGTAGTATGCGTAGTCTGTGTAATACTGCGTCGACTTGACGAACACGTATGCCGTGAGCATGCCGACGACTCCGCAGAGGAAGAAGTGGAACCACGCGGTCGGGTACAGGTCACTGTAGAGCAGCCAGCGCGTCGTAAAGGCGAAGCCGACGAGGGCCAAGCCGAGCGAGATGTTGTATCCGGTTTGCATCGTGCCCATCGGGTTATGACCCGCACGGGTGGCCTCGACATCGCTCGGGGCCTTGACCATCATAATGCCAATGCTGCTCACGACAATGTCGAACGCGTGCACCACCACGGGGAAGAAGACAAACGCGATGGGATATTCCAGGTGCGATTCGCGCGCGAGGGTGCCGCCCAGAATCATGGCGCCGATGATCTCGGCCGCGACCGACTCGAACACGTCGGCGCTGCTCCCGACACAGTCGCCGACCATATCGCCAACAAGGTCAGCAATGACAGCCGGGTTGCGCGGGTCGTCCTCGGGGATGCCTACCTCCACTTTGCCCACGAGGTCGGCGCCTACATCGGCAGCCTTGGTGTAGATGCCGCCACCGAGCTGCATGAAGAGCGCGACGAACGACGCGCCGAAGCCGTAGCCGACCATGAGCAGCGGGATGTCTGTGGGCTTGAGTAGCGACGAGAACAGGACATACAGCGTCACGTAGAGCGTACTGACGCCGCCCACGCAGAGCGTAATGTCCAGTACAGCCGAGAACGCGCCGCCACGGAAGCAGACGAGCAGCGCCTCGCCATACGAGCGGCGCGCAGCGCTTGCGACGCGGATGTTGGACTGCGCTGACACCCACATGCTGATGTACCCGGCGGCGGCCGAGCACACGGCGCCGATGAGGAACGACAGCGACGCGAGAATGCCGAGCGTCACGTTGCCCAGGTTCTCGACGCCCGAGGCCAGCGTGCTCGCGGGCCGCAGCGCGTAGCTGAAGAAGATGAGCGCGGCGATGCCCACGGCGATGCGCGCGATGGCCGTGTACTGGATGCGCAGGAAGCCCTCGGCGCCCTCGCGGATGGGAGTCGACACCTCGCGCATCTCGGCCGTGCCCACGTCGCGGCTGAGCACCCAGTTGCTCAGGTAGAAGGAGAAGACGGCACCGTAGCCGCAGATGGTGAACACGAGGAAGACCGGGCGGAACGCCGACGAGAAGAGCAGCAGCAGCGCCCCCGCGCCCGAGATGGCGTAAAGCGGCCGCGACAGGTCCAGCTTGCGCGCGTACGCGTGCGACGCGCCAGCGCTCGCGTGCGGCTCGTGGAAGCCGCCGGTGGCGCCCGCTGACGCGCCGAAGTCCACGTCCGGGCTCACGTTCTCGCGCATCGGGAGTCGCTCGCCGTCCTTTCTTGTTAGGCGATAGTATCGGCGATGGGGAATGAGGAGTGGGGAAACCTGGACACGCGTTGGGGGTCGGAAGAGTGATGGTGGGAGGGGGCTGCTGCCACAGACCAGGAAGTTATGGTCCGATCCTCGTCCGCATCTGATTCAAGATTCACATGGACGATGTGCTGCCGTTTATGCACAGTTCGTGCCACAGACTGATTGAAGAAGGGGTACTCCGCATGCGTGCTTCAATCACCACGTGTAACCCGGGGATTGGTAGCTGCTGCCATCGATTTCAGTAGAAGCGACCAGGCAAACTTGACCCGGTTGCACTACCTCAACATCAACGGCAATACATCTCTCTCTCTCTCTCTCCTTGGTATGATGGCTTGCTGATCGGTTGCTACTGCTGCTGCTGCTGCTGCTGGCTGAACTTCCTGGAGGCCGTGCGAACAGGGTTGACGGTGTACTTCTGCGTCGACTGCTTGCTGCTCATCCTCGACCTCGACTGAGCGTTCCCCATGGTCTCTGTCTCCGTTATACTCGTGCGAGT
>JAASGW010000701.1:0-15058 GCA_023334395.1 Phytopythium sindhum | reverse complement strand
GGCTAATGACGGCATCGAGCAATGCCGCCGACTCTGCGGTGGGCTTGGCTTCCTCCAGTCGAGCAACCTCGCACACTTGTTTGCTGAGCACGTAGGTGCCGTGACTTTTGAAGGCACATTCGACGTGTTGGTCCAGCAGCACACTCGCTACCTCATCAAGAACCACCAGTCTGGGGGCCAGAAGCACTTTAAGTGCGCGGCCAGTGACCCGTCCGACTTTGGAAACCTTGATCTCTTGCTGGAGGCTTTTCGCTTCCGCGCTTGGGCGTCGCTGGAGCGGCTCGTGCAAGCCGTCAATGCCGCCAGTGACTCCCAGAGCGCCAACCCGAACATTACTCTAATGGCTGCGGCGTCGGTCGCGCACTCGGAGCTGGCGCTACTCGAAGCGTTCGTGACCGGTGTGCGTTCCATGACTGCGTCGCCAACCCGCAAGAGCGTCGAGGCGCTGTGCGCGCTCTTCGGTGCGTGGCTGCTGGTGCAAGACTTGGGCTCGTTCCGCGACCACGACTTCGTGAGCAGCGCGCAAGGCGAGATGGCGCGGCAGTTGGTACTGCGCCAGCTGCCCGTGGTCCGCGTGAACGCCGTGCGCCTGACGGACGCGTTCGACTTCAGCGACTTCGAGCTCAACTCGACCATCGGCCGGTTCGACGGCGACATGTACCGTGCGCTCGTGGCGGAGGCGGCGCACGAGCCGCTCAACAAGTCGCAGGTGCCCGAGGGCTTCCAGCATTTCATCAAGCCGCTGCTCCAGTCAGCCCTGTAAGGTTGTGAGTGGTGACAGAAGAGGTATGAAGTGTGTGTATGCGTGGTATCGGTCGCTGGGCAGCCTCCTACACGGTTGGCAGTGCTTCTAACTCGCTGCTAATTCTCATCGGTGATGTAGCACGACATCGTGTCCTTGATATCTCTATCGCCTGCGTTCTATCGTGCGTCCAACGAGCATCATGACGGAGCGACGAATCCCTCCGTGGACGCCGGGACCCAGGACACGCGCGGCAGTTCGGGAGCAATGAGCGTGACAGGCATGCGCAGCTGCACGTCAGGGCACCAGGGGATGTCGCACTCGATGACGACGCGGTAGGCACACGTGATGAGTTCTCCGGTCGTCGACGGCGTGACGAACCCGCCGTGGTCCGAGGCGAGCGTCAGCGGCTGCGGCTGCTGCAGCGACCCGCCGGCGGGGACGCCCTGAAACTCGCGCTGACAGATCTGCTGCGTGAACGTCTGGCGTCCGTGGTGCTTGAGCAGCACCGTCACGTCCTGGAAGAGCAGGCAGCGCATGCGGTCGATGTTGACGGTCGAGCCGTTGTTGATGGCGCACTGGATCTGCGCTGTCTCGCCCGGCAAGTACACGTTCTTGTCCATGGCGACTCCGAGCATGCAGCGGCCCTTGTTGAAGCAGCACAGGAAGCGCACGTCCTGCGTGGTCGAGTCCTCGCTGGGCGCGATCGACTGGAACAGACGCTCGTGCACCACGAGGTCGCAGTCAGCCTTGAGGTCTGTGGCAAAGAACCCGCCGACGTCCAGTGTCGCCTTGAGCTTGTACTTGATCTTGCCGCTCAGGTTCTCGACGCTGCCGCTCGAGAAGTCGTCGATGCGGATCGATCCGGGCAGCGGTGCTGGCAGCTGGTACTCGAACGGATACATGTACTTGCCTGGCATGTACACGTTGCCGTTACCCGTAGCCGACATGGCCGACAGCACGATCTTCTGCTTGAAAAACTCCTTGTCGCTCTCCAGCCGCTCGCGGCGCGTCTCCGTCTGGCCCTCGCCATTGGTCTCGTGCCGCACGAATGTGAACTCCACCTTCTCCTTGCCCGTCGCCTTCAGCACCACCGCTGCGGGACACAACCAGCCTGTTAGTCAGACTCAGAGCTACAGCAGGCTGGGAGCGACGTCAACACACTCACCGTCGCACTGGATGGGCTCGTAGACCTCGACGTAGATGGTGCCGCGCACGAGCTCGCCGGCGATGTAGGACGGCTTGTCGACCACGAGGCCGATCTTGCCCTTCTTGTCGAGCCCGAACACGCGCCCGAGCTTCCCCATTGCGCTTCAGAGCAATGCACAGACTCACTGGTAGCTCGAAAGCCGATATGGAAGGGGTTTCCTCGCTCCTGGAAGTACCGAGAGTGGGTCGATGGGACGCGGGGATCGATATAGAGGAGACGCTGGTAACGGAGCGAACAGCGCGACGAAACGAAGGGGCAGCAAGGAACCAGCACCATCTCTATTAATGTCCGGAGCGTGCGTAGATATAGCACAGGGAGCGAATGCATGTGGGCAGACGAAAGAACGTCGTCGGTTCATGTCCGGCAACATTGTTGTGGAATTATTAGTCGTGGGGCCAGAACTCATTGTTGACTTGGTCTCACTATGTCACAAGTCGCACGTGACGAGATGGAAGCGAGTTGTAATGGAGATCGGCGCAACGGAACGTGCTTTGGCACGCCATGAACGGTCGACGCCGCCACACAGCAACACAGCACCGTACGCGACGTACTAGTGCAGTTCGGTGACTCGTGGAGACTGCGAGAGATGGAACTGGAGCGTCGGCACCGACAGTTCTTCGCCCTGAAGACACCGACTGACCGACATGGACATGCGGAGAGCGCGTCTTGACGCCGGTGATGCGCATCATAGCTGGAGTGTTGGTTTACGCTCGGGAGTGCGCGTCATCCGTTGGAACACTTCAACACCGAGCGCTGGATTTTCTAGCGCTCTATGCGTCTGCACGTGTGTCTCAGCGCGTGCTGGGAGCGATAACATCGATCGGAGCGCGAGGCGAGTGACGCCATCAAGCGCATCAATGCATCTCGTCACTCGGGGCGGAGGGAACGGCAACGATCAGCGAAGTCGAGGGGCGAAGGAAGGGAAGAAGCGGGGGAGAGAAGGTGAGGAACGAACGCAGGACAGAAAAGAAGGAGGAGGAGCGAGGGATAGAGAGGGCGGACTGCCAAGGGTGAAGAGGAGGCGTCGGTTCTGGAATCTCACGATCTTGGCTCTCATAACCGCGATTATGGCCTAATCATGTTTTGGAAACGCCACTACTGACGCGGTACTTTACTTGAAGTTGTATGAAACAAGTTGTGTGTATTTTGTGATCAATTCCATTCTCCTCATACATAACACCCCTCAGCGGATCCGCTCAGAAGAGCAGGTCGAGCAGCTCGGACGCGCAGTCCTCGAGGCTCGGGCACGTCTCCAAGTCGCTGTCCAGGATCGCCTCGATCGCGGCCGACAGCTCCATGTCCATGTCCATGTCCATGTCGACGTCCACCTCCGCTGTAGGCTTGCTCGGAGCAGCCTCATTCACGTGGTCGGCTGGTCGGAGCTCCTCAGTGGCGCTGCTGCTAGTCGGTGTCAGCGCCTTGGCGTCTCTCACGTCCACCGTCGCAATGGGCGTCGAGGCGAGCAGCGCCGAGTCCAGGATGCTGACCGCGTCCGCAATAGATACCGTGTCGAGTGACGAGTAGTGTCGCCTCTTGCCGGGCTTGCCGGCGCTGCTGTTGCTGCGCTTGCGGTTCTTGGTTAGACGCTCAGTCGGAGACGTGACCGCGTCGTCCTTATCCGTGAACGGTAGCAGTCGCGGGTGCATCGGGAGGGAAGTGGGCGACGCCAGGTTGTGCTTGAGCAGCAGGTCGCTCTTGGCGCGCATGTTGCGCAGGCGGCGCGCCGCTTTGAGTCGGTACTTCTGCGCGTGCGTCATGGTCTGGCGCACCGACCGCGTTCCGACGTAGTCGGCCACTCGCTTCCACGGCCCATTGGCGAAGAGCTTGACGGCCTCGAGGAAGCGTGCGTGCTCCTCGTCCGTCCACATGCCGACGCCGGCCATGTCGCGGCCCGGAGAGAGCGCCATGATCCCAGAGTCGCCGTTGACCTGCTTTGCTTCGCTGCTTGTCGGGCTCAAGGCGGAGTAGTGCGCGTGCGTGAGGCGCGGGACCGATGCAGGAGACGACAGCGACGACTGGGTCCCCACGGCCAGCGAAGTCATGATATATGAGCAATTAATAGATGATTTGGCGTTCGAAGGAGTCTGCTCGCCGCGCCGCAAGTTGTTGAATGACTCGGCGAGCTCAGTCGTCGGTTGGCGGTCTGGTCAAGAACGTTGGACACGGCAGGAGGGGAGAGGAGCTTGAATACGATGTGATGTGACTGGGTCCTCCTCCAACAGTGCAAACGCGACATGTACCCATTGTGAACTTACGTGTCTTCTTTGCTCTTTCGAGAGCACGAGATCATCGTCATCATCGCTCTGCCGAGACTGCACTACTTTCCCTGTCTATGCGTTGGCAGAGCGCAGATACAGTAAAAGGGCGTGTCATACGCAGCTAAAATGACTTTCACAGCTCTTTGACGCTTTGCCCACGTGCTTTGCGCTGGTTTATTGGCGTCAATAGGCATCACAGACACACTTTGGACGGAGGAAGTGAGTGATCGGGCCAATCGCCTGGCGCCCAGTGGACCTGCGATACGTGGCGCTGCTTGTGGAGCTGGGCGTAAACGGGGGCCACACGCAGGTGCCAATTGACGAGCGCAATCAACATCAACAAGGACCTCCTGGCCATGATGCCAGACAGAACTGTGCGGTCCATGGAGGACCCTTGCCCGCCAAGCGATCGTTTGGGGTGGACAG
This sequence comes from Phytopythium sindhum, assembly GCA_023334395.1. Lineage (NCBI taxonomy): Eukaryota > Oomycota > Peronosporomycetes > Pythiales > Pythiaceae > Phytopythium > Phytopythium sindhum. The sequence continues at coordinate 10,422 of JAASGW010000701.1, read as the reverse complement.
CGACAGTCGAGGGCCTTGGAGGTGGAGCTGATGGAGTTTGCACCTTCTTTCGAAGGCAACAATCGGGAGTAAACATGCCACAGTTGCGGCGGTCGCCCGTATTACTAGTATTGCGACGGTGCACCTGCGAGCTGTTGCAAGTGCAAACTCAAGATGCACGCGCGCTGCTTGTCTATGACAAGCAGATGCATCGGATGGAGCAAGGGAGGTAAACTTTCCCAACACGGGGATCCAAAAATTGGATTTTGGGAGACGCGCGCGCGAAAATCCAATTTGGCGTTTGACATTTGGAGTAAACTGGGGTTCACTATGCCCCTAACCAGCTCAAAAGCAGTAATTACGATTGTGAGACGCCATTTTCAGGCGCAATCTAGATTACCGTCGTCGAGCACGACACCTGAGGTCCCACCCACAATCACGGCGGTGGCATTGAATACGGCGAGAGAATCATCACGATCATCTTTGGGGAACTGGGCGAAGCCAGCATTTTTGTGCTCGCATTTCTTGTTTTGCTGTCGTAGTTTGGACGCTTGAGTATACAGTAATTCTTCTTTCTACCTGACCGCCTTCGGTCCCCCCTCCAGCTCAAAAGAGGAGATCCATGAGCACGGAGACGCATTCCTCGAGGCTCGGGCCGGTCGTGAGCTCGTCCAGCAGGCTCAGGCCCTCCGTGGCCATGTCGAACGTGTCGATCACTGGAGGCGACTCGACGGGTGTCAGCATTGGTGACGACGCCGCAGCGGCCTTGTGAGCATGGTCCGACGTTGACTCCGTCTTGATCGTCGCCACCGAAAGCGGGATGCGATCTGCCAATGTAGTGGGTGAGGTTGACGCAGCGACTGGGGTTGGAGAGTACACGCACGGGTGGTACCGGCCGCGCTGCAACAGGCCGAGCGAGCGCAGACGCTCCTGCACGAGTGACTCCTCGTTCACGTGGTGGCCGAAGTGCATGCGCATGAGCGCCTGCTTGGTGCGCAGACCACGGAGCCTACGGGCCGCCTTCTGTCGGTACTTCTGCGCGTGCGTCATTGTCTGCCGCACCGTGCGCGTGCCGACGTACGCGGCCACGAGCTTCCAGGGCCCGTTGGCGTAGATCTTGATGGCCTCGAGGAAGCGCCCGTGCTCCTCCTCCGTCCAGACGCCCATGCCCATGCCTTTCTGTGGGGTCGAGGAAGAGGAAGCGGAGGAGCAGTAGCCGTCGAGGTGCTGGTCGTCGCCCGTCTGGACCATCAACGACGGGTGGTGAGGAGTGAGCATGTTCATTCTGATGTCGGTCGTGGTCGTGGTTTGACACTGGGGACACTGAAAATTCTGTGTGTAGTTGCTTGGACGCAAGCAAATCGGGAAATGCCAACCGCCTACAGTCGCCGACGGGATGCTGCCCAGTCGGCGGGGGCGGTGGAGGCGGGCGGACTCGATAAAGAAGCCGCAAAGAGAGAGTGAGAAGAGGAGAGAGAGAGAGAGCTTCGTGTGAGTGAAGCTGGTGAGCTTTCCATCGTTTCGACACGGTACAGTATCACGCACCACAAAACGCACCGCATCCGACCACGCCCTGTTAGTGTGATGATCCCAGCGTACATGTAAGGCGACCGACCACTGTGTATTGCGAGTGTCGTGCGCGCTTGATGCCGCCGTGGAAGAGAAAAATGACGCGGAAAATATCGAAAGAACCGGCGACCAGCGGCAGAAGATGCGGCACAAGCGACACGAGCAACAACTTTCATCCTTAGTGCGTTTGGTGCTGTAGGAAGGTGTTATATCAATGGTTACGATCAAGTCCTCGGGACGCCATGGGCGAGAAGAGCTCCGCTGATGATTTACGCTCGCAATTGCTTGCTCCCGTTTCTTATTTTGCTTCGCGCTGGTTAATTTTTATGGAGCTGCTGGGTCAAATAAGAAGGCGAAAGAGTGAGTTACACATGAAAGTCAAGAGGTTCCTCTGAAAATAGGGGCACCAGCACTTAACTTTGAAGGGTTTACGGTGATTTTGCATATTTCTTGAGAATTGTATGCTGTTAAAATTCCAAATTGAAGCTGAAAAAAATGAACAATAGTAAGATTAAGTGACGTAAAACTGTACCCATTCAAGATCGCAACTCCGAATAAGAAAATAGGTACACTTCAGACCTGCGGAATAAAGTCCCTAAATAAAATGATGCAGAAAACATGAACAAATGAATAAAATGGCCGTAACACGTGTTAGGCTGCGATATCATCTCAACTCTGAGCCTCTTTCCACAAAAGCGTTTGCATTCCAGAGAGAGGAACGTGCCGGAAAAAAGCCTCGTGCTTCCATTCTCCTCCATACAAGCGGTGCCGCGGGCAGACGAGCGCCGTTAAACGCGATTTAGAAATGCCAGACGCGCACGCCGGCGTCTTGGTGGAGGTCGGGCAGCGCTTCTATGCGCTCTCTAGCAGCGGGTATTGGCGTGAGGAGAGGTACTAATAGGTGGCTGCAAGTGTTCGTCCCCCAGTTTAACTCCATACGCTTCCATTTTCCATGTGAAAAGGTACGCGGCTACTGGCCACTGCCCAGCACTCTAGCGCCTTCGGATGGAAGAGCGTGACGATAGAAACGGCTCCAATGCGATATCGTGCAGTGTCTGGCGTGGCGTTTGTATGCATACTCTGGACTAGAGTTCAGCTCCTCCTCGGTGTTATAGACGACCAGTTGAGTGCGATCGTTTTTACCATTACAATGGCAGGACACGCGACAGCGGTACACATACAACACACATTGATATAGGCGTCAAGGCCAGCGTGGGGTGCTGATTTAATGTGTGCATTTCGTAATCGAGTAGCAAAACTTCCCGAAAAGCGCTCGACCTTTGCGAACCGTTCATGCGACGGCCAGGAATTACTGCTACAACTTGCGTGCTGTGACTGGCTATTCTCAAGCCGCAGTCTGTCTATTAACCTGGAATCTACTAGTGAACGACCACAGATGGTCGCCCAACCCGCGGTGCGGACATGACAGGTCGGGCGACCGGTCGGGAATGTCGTGCTGTCCAGTTGACGCTTTCGACGCCTCCACCAGCGGCAGGCTGGCAGCACAATGCCGTTTTTGTGAGCAAAATATGTCGGATCACCGATGCATCAGGACTGGCGACATCGCGGCTCTCGTACACTCGTCGTCGCTAGTCCTTACGAGACTTTTAGCATAAGTAGGCGGTGTCTTCTTTAGCAGAAGGAAACTAAAAGGCACCATCGTTACCCTTAATATCTCAGCGGTCTCTGAACGGATTGAGTGACGCATGGCGTATAATGGCGTCGGATCTACGGCTTGAGCAGCAGCCAACGCTGAATCGTGGCTGCTCAATTTTATTTTAGGGTCGAGGTGGCCAGCGGTAACAAGTGCCACGCTCGAGTGGTCGAATCGTGTTTTTGTTGACTCTGGCCACTCACTTAGACTTGTGTCTATGCAAATGGTCCCCATCATCGAAAGACGCCGGACAGTTCACAGCAAGGGCGGTGTGTTGGCATCCTTGGTGCCGCTTCGGAGGAACGCACCTAACGGATGGATCTGCTCACTCGGGGGTCAGTAGACTGCGGATGACAGCGCGCACTATGCTGCGACGGAACGAAAGGTAGTGCTATTTCTGTTTCGTTGCAGATTCTTCTCACGAACTCCCCACCTCGCTCGCCTATTGGCCGTTTTGATCGTATGAGGAACCAGCGACAACACGTCGGTATCCAATCTCTCACATAGGTCGCATCCAAGTCGCAAGGATATGATCACTACGATCAGAACTCAAAGGGACAACTCAGAGGGAGAACTCAGAGGGTTCTGAGAAACCTAAAATTAACTCATCCACCTGTTATCGTATAGGGAATGTCAGGTGACGAATTGGCCTGTCCAAAGCAGGATCACTTCACAGGCTCGTCTAGCTGATCCGGCGTCCTCTCCAGGTGCAGACCACAGCATCCAAAGATGTATGGAGGTGATGCCCCTTGTTGAAGTATTGCATGGAGGATGCTGAGGTAACGCCAGCACGACCCCAATTGCGGCTCCAGATGACGCGTTCAGAGAGTTGGCGCCGCTCAACTTGGCCCAACGCTGTCCACTGAAATCAAACGAGCTGGCGTTGGCGATCGGGATTGCGACACACGCCATCGACCGGTGATGACGGCGTCCGTGCCACCTTCAGACGCTTATACGTTCCATCGCTGGGCGCCGATGAATTGCTTCAAAGCACTAATTAGTCACGCGTGGAAATGCGTCTGCTTGGTGCTCAACTTAAAACGATGTGTAGCCATCTTCCATGCAAGTACTGTTTTTTTTTACTTTAATACAGCGTGTTCCGTCATTAAGCACGGGGTCACTCTCAATGACCTGCAAGATTTTATCAATTCATCTTTCAATGGAGATGTGCGCGGGTACTGGCCTAAAAAAACATCGGCATTTTCTTCCCAGAATAGTAAACGATAGAGAAACAGTATGTTATAGTGAGTATCAGCAATTACAAAATTCGAGACGAAAAGTACAAGCACATGAGGATGACACACCGCTTTCTCCAAAAATGCTGAAAGACTGGATCGCATCAAAAAATATAGCCCAGCCCAAACATAGGATATTACACGGTATTGCATTCACTGGATGGGTATCACCGGTTAGCGAGGTTCAAAGCACTTTCATTACCTTTACGGCAGCATACTCATGACCACAGTCCGCATGGAAAATGAGAAACAAAATGTAATGAGTACAACACGGCTGAGCATCACTGTATAGATTGCTTCTATAATTAGGGCGGATGTCATCAGTTTGAAAAACAATCGAGCTCCCAGTCACAGCTCTAATCATTTCCAGATTCACCACACGACCACAGAAAAGTATAATATATTGCAGTATGATTTTTTTTATCTGTTCACTGGTCTTGTCTCATCTCCTTCGGAAACTGATATTGGGGAAGCGTGCTTGATGGCGAAACACACTATAAAGGATCTTACAAGGAGAATCATAGTACAGTAGCTTCCCTCAATAAAAGCACCATGATGTAACGGCTCAACTACAAAACAACTTCGTTTAGTTCCGATTCTGTTGACAATTGCACGCTTTCTGCCGATCAAATGGTACCCGGTACCACCGCAAGTCCAACGCAGTGTGAGCTCTTGGGCTGGAAAATGGCGCGCTGCCACCGCACGCGCGTCGCCTCTGGCACTCGATCAGCAGGGAAGGGAGGGCTTTTCAGTGCGTCCATTGCCGTTTCCACCGACGGGTCGAGCCTCGCTCAATTCCCCGACTCGCCGCGGCTTCCAGCGAACCATGGACGGGCTGTGGCGCTCCGCGAAGCGCTGCAAGGTCGACGCCGGCGAGGAGGACGAGGCTGCGGCGGCGAACGGCGTCATCGAGCACCGAGTGGCGGGCGCGGGCAGGGCCGCAAGCATGACGCGCATGCCGCGCGCGGCCAAGGAGAAGCGCAAGCTCACGCTGCGCAGCGACGTCGCGCAGATTGGGTTCGGCGGCTGCGGCGGCATGTACAACTACTTCCTGGGCGTGGCGTCCGTGTTGCAGGAGGAGTACGACCTGGCGGACGTCATCTTCTCAGGCGTGTCGGCCGGGTGCTTCCCCGCGGCGATCCTCGCGCTCGGGATGGACGTCAAGGAGTTCTTCTACAAGGACAATATCTGCCTCATCGAGCACGCGGCCACGTGCAGCGTCGGCGGCCTCGGCAAGTACGTTCCCTCTCTGTCTTACTGAATGCGGTCAGCATTCAAACGCATGATCTCCGAGTACGCCACTCACGATTGCACTTCAGGTGGATCCCGATGGTGCGCAAGAGCACGCTGTCCATGCTCCCCGAGGACGCGTACGCGCAGGTGGACGGAAAGCTCTACTTCTCGTTGACCGAGGTGCCTTCGCTGCGCAACCACCTCGTCACCACGTGGGAGAGCAACGAGGACATGGTCGACTGCATGCTGTGCTCGGGCCACGTGCCCGTCTACACCAACACGCTGGCGGCCTCGTACCGCGGCAAGCGCTTCGTGGACGGCGGCCTGAGCAGCAACCACCCGATCGCGCACCCGGACCAGCCGCACAAGGTGTTCCAGATCTGGAAGTGGCGCTGGATCTCGCCCACGTGGATCCTCGTCACGACCGACGCTGACTGGGCCACCGAACTCTTCCGCATGGGCCGCGAGGATGCCACCAAGAACCTGCACGAGGTCGACGAGGTCTTCTTCTGACCGCCGCCAGCAGTGGCCTGTGTATTGTAGACGAGTGCACGACATCGGAGGGTCATTCCCTCTCGTCCATCGCCACTAGTATAATACCATCCGCTCCATACTCGTCGACCAGCGTCACCAAGTACTACGACTGACGCGAGCAGCGCCAAAGCCGCGCGTCGTGTGCCCTCTCCATCCGTCCGTCACGCAAGGTCCCACGTGACGTCCTCGCATTGCGAGTCGCACCTCCATCCACCCGTCAATCAGCTGGCGTTCGCTGACGTGTCAATGCGTGGCAGCCGGACACGAGCGCAGCTGATTGACCGGGAAAGCTGCGCCGCTTTCGCCCGGAGACTTCGCACCCGCGGATATCCATGACGCGCCTGTTGAGTCCCCGAAACCAAACGGTCAGTAACCTCCTTAATTCAATCAACACATCTGAGTTGTGTGTAAACCTCAGTTCGCCAGTATTGAATAGCCTTCATAAATTCATACCCCGTGTATACGCATGACGGATTCGCTCACGAGGGAAATCCAGGCAACGCGGACTGCACTTGGCGGCGTTTTAGCTCTTGCACCCACGGTACTGTCCCTCGTCGCCTTTCTGGGGCGTTTCCTTTGGGTCGGATACCAGACGCGAAGAAGGGGAAAGGCAAACAAGTCGCAGAAAAGGCGGGCGGCATTGGAGAGTCTCCCCACTGCTGTTCTTCTCTGCCTTTGTGTGGGTGAGGCGGTGGGGATGATGACGCCGGCGCGGGACGAGGGGCAGGACGCGCGGCTGGCGGCGGCAGCCGAGTCCGCGCAGGAGGGGGCGCGTGGGGCGTCGTCGGGCGCGAGCGACGACGACAGCGAGAAGAAGACGGAGTTGAGTAGTAGCGGCAGCAGCGCCGGGAGCGGGAACGGGAGGCAGCGGAAGCTGGGCGGGAGCCGCGCGCGACTGCTCAAGGCGCAGGAATCAGGTAGGCAGGACGGCCGACGCGCGTCCTCGTCGCTCGCGTTGCCGCTGGCCGCGCTGAAGCTGAGCGCGGGACTGGCGGGCCCGATGGACGCGTCGACGCGCGGCGCGGACTCTGCGCGCTCGCTTGTGCTGGTGAACTCAACCACGTGTCTTGTCGATCGCTCGTCCGCAGCCATGCGCGACGACCAGGAGGACGACGCCGCGGGCTTCGACGACGCGCCGCTGTCGCGCAGCAAGCTCAAGCTCAAGAACCGCGCGCGCAAGTACACGCCGTCGCCGCCCGCGGTCCCTGTGCAGGGCAAGTTTCGCTATCTCAAGCCGGAGGAGGTGCAGAGCGGCGCGTTGCCGTCGTACGACTTTGCCATCGTTGTGCACCGCAGTGTGAAGGAGCCAGGGACGCTCGAGCGACTGGCCAGCGCGCTGTGTTGTTGTGGAGACAGCGACCCGCCACCGCCGGCTTCGAACGTCCAGGCGAGCGGGTGTTTGTCGGGGATGAGCAGCAAGCGGTCGGGCTTTCGGCGCCTGTGTAACGCAGCGAGTCCATGCCAGAGGGAGAGCGAGGACGAGCACCGCCGCATTGTCGACAAGCTGTGCGGGCAGGGATTATTTGTCGACATTATCGATGGCGGCCACTCGAAAGGCGAGATCAACTCAGGGTATATCGTTTTGCTGGTGCGTGCCGCGGACGAGGTCGTGCACGCCCACGTGACGAGGTTCCGGGCGCACATATGGATGGAACATGGTGCCGTGGTGGACATGGAGCAGGACGTGGCGCAGCGCCGCAACGAGCCAATGACGCCCGCCGAGCGCGTGGAGATTGTCGATTACATCATCGAGCAGCGCGCGAACCTGTCGGCGCGAGATGTGTGGATTCACGACATGTTTCCCATGCACAACAAGAGCGTCACCGACACGCTGATCGCGCGCTGGGTCGTCTCATGGCGCTTTTTCCAAGCGCACGAGGACCAGAAGATCGTGCGCTCGCTCCGCTACAACTTTGGCGAGAAGGTGGCGTACTACTTCGCATTTCTCGGGTTCTACAACAAGGCGCTTGTGCCAATTGCACTGCTGGGCATCGCCGTGCAGCTGCTGCAGCACGTTGTGCCCATGAAAACGTATATGCGGATCCTACCGTTTTGGGGCCTTGGTGTCTCGGTCGTGTGGTCGTTCTCGTTCCTCAAGTGCTGGGAGCGCGAAAACGCGTGCATGCAGTACGAGTGGAACCAAAAGCTGCACGTGAAGCAGATCGAATACCCGAACAAACGATTCCACGGCGAGAAGCGCGTGAATCCGGTCACGGGCTACACAGAGCTCGTGTATCCGGCTTGGCGCCGACTGCCGAAGTACTTCTGTGTGTTTTTGTTCATGCTGCTGCAGACGATCATCATGCTGGTGCTCGTGGCCGTGTGGGTGACGATCTACGAGATGCTCAAGGCGACGTACACAGACAGCCACATCTTCTCGACGCAGTGGTTCCTCATCTTGCTCGAGGGTATCGTCTTCGGGCTGTTCGTGGACGTGATCCAGTGGAACATGGTCGTGACCAAGATGGGCAAGCTGTTCACGCACTGGGAGAACTACCGCACAGAGGAACAGTACGAGAAGGCGCTGATCCGGAAGCTCTTCATCCTTGATTTCCTCAACTACTACACGTGGTTCTTCTCGCTCGCGTTCGTGTTCGTCATCCCGGGCTTCGGCGACTACCTGACGAACTCGCTCAACCACATGTTCTTCGGCGACGCGATGAACTGCTGCTTCGGGCCGTACGTGGATCAGCATGGGCAGTGCATCATTTGTCCGCTCGGCGCTAAGGACGCAGCTTGCATCGAGTGTGTCGGCTACTTCACGTTCGACCGGCACCACGTCGACTTGAGCGCCATGTTCGTGACGCCGATTGTCGTGACGCAGACGCTGAACATCCTTATGGGGCTCGTCGTACCGGTTCTCGTGCGCTGGCAGCGTGAGTTTGCGCGTGCCAGAGCTGATGCGGAGGCACAAAAGCGCGTGTTGGAGGCGGGGTCGATGAAGATTCTCGGCGCGCTCGACTACGACGACGACAAGCGCGGCGCGCAGTTTGGCAACAAGCTGCACGCGCGGTACCTCGAGTACACTCCGTCGGAGATCGAGGTGCTGAACAAGAAAGCGCGCGAGATCCTGTTCGACAGCGAGCAGGACGCGTTCGACCCGTACGACGACTTCCACGTGCTGACGGTGCAGTTCGGCTTCACGGTCATGTTCTCGATCCTGTGGCCGCCCATGCCGCTCGCGTGCTTTGCGATCAACACGCTCAAGGGCCGCACGGATGGCTTTCGCCTGTGCAAGACGCTCAAGCGGCCGGTGCCGCGGCGCGCGAACGGTATTGGCGCGTGGAAGGGCATCTTGACGACCTACGCGTACATCGCCGTGGTGGTCAATGTGCTGCTGATTTGCATCTCAACTGGCTCGCTTGAGTTCTTCGACGATACGTGCGTGCGCGACATTGAGCACCAGCTGGAGAAGCAGGGCAAGACGCTGGAAGACTTCGTGTTTGGACCGGACTTCGGCTGCCTGCATGTGGCGTGGCGCATGCTCATCATCCTGGTGCTGGAGCACGTGCTCATCGCGCTCGCGTACGTTGCCATGCAGCGCGTGCCGCGCGTGCCCTTGTGGATCCAGGAGGTGATGGCGTCACGCGAGCGCGCCTTCAAAGAGGTTCTGCGCTCCCACGAGCTGGATCTGTTCCCTCCGAACGGCGGGGCACCAGCGAGTACTACGGCAGCTGGTGGATCTCGTCGCGCTTCGTCACTAGGGAGGCTAAGCAGTTCCGGCGGGTCGGAGGCAACGCTGCCGCTCGGTGGCCGCAGCGTGACGTTGTCGGAGCTGCGCGTTGACGCCGGTCGACTGGTTGGATTTGGCAGCAGCACGCGCAGCATGAACAGCCGAACGCTGACGGACAAGCAGGTGCAGCAACAGCAGCAGCAGGAGGCGGAGCGGCCGTCGCTGACGATCGCGGTGGACCCGATCACGCCCATTGGCGAGCGCGACGGTGAGCAGCCGTCCAGCAACGGCGTGCGCTCCAAGGCGCGGGCGCAACTCGCTCGCCAGTGGTCGGACGCGAGTCCCATGTGAGAACAAGAGAAGGCTGGACAGTGAGCCTATATAATTGGATTGGGAAGTGCGAATGACGATCGAAATGGCTGGCGTGTTTGAGAAATCACGGACTCTGTATTTACTTACTCCTTCTGACACTCGTTGCGTTATGAATGAATCCACATGCAACCTCCTTACTGAGGCGTCACCTTCGCTCACGGCTTGCTCTCCGC
>JAASGW010000700.1:0-15120 GCA_023334395.1 Phytopythium sindhum | reverse complement strand
GTGATAGATAGCGTGGCATAGATGGTGTGGTGTGTACGCTGACTGCAATGGCGTCGGGTGGTGTCGGTCACTTGAACGCCGAGCTGCAAATTCGGTAGTGAGCTCCTGCTCCTGGCGCTGGTCTTTGCCTATTGCGCATCGCATCCGAGTACTGTATGGCACGTACACATTCCTTGACCCGCATAGATCAGACTGACAGTTACGAATCGTGTGATTTTTTTCGGCGGAGTGGTCGCTAACAGGCAGCAACATGGGGTGGTGGAGACCGCGAGGCGAGCACGTGAATACAACTGCGTGCCTGCCGACAGATGTCGTTTGGTCTAATCATGACGCGTCTTTGCCTGCAGTACTGCCTGGCTGCTTTGTTTGAACTTGCGAAGCGATTCCTCACCAGGAGATGAGCGCGCGCGCCTGATTTTTGCTTGATTCGAACGATAGCACCATCAAATGACATTTGGATCTATTTGACCGCCTTTTCTGTTTTTGCTGACACGTCAGGAAACTGACTATTTGTAAGCTTTGATTTTATATTCTCGCTGTTAGGCAGCATTACCACCTTAAATTGATGAGAGTAATGATAGTCGATGCTATTTAGCGACACGGGAAAGCGCAATCCAAGGAAGACCAAAGGTGGGACGGACGATCGACTCGACTGTCCGTCCCACCTTTATTGAGAAGCTGCCAATGACCAGCCACTGCCACAAGCAGTTGCGGCGCACGTTGCAGCTTCTACGAAAGACCTCTGTCTCTCCGACATTCATCCACTGCAGATTTCGACAACTCGCCGTCTGTTCGTTGCGATTCGTCTGTCCGTGCGATCTCGATGCTGTCTTGCACAGCTTGGGCCGCTATCTGCAGAGTATACTGCTTGCACGTCTACAGTGTGAAGTACTGTAGTGTGCATTCACAGATTGCAACCGTCGCAAGGCACACTGCGGAGTTTTTTCGTGGAGATGTGGATCAGCGCATGAATTACAATCGAGCAGCTTCGAGCAGTGCGCACTGAGAATAACAATGCCGGCATGAATGTGCGCATCACAGGCGGCTCATTAATAATCCCGTCAGGGGGGTAGTGTCCGTTGATGGCGGTGCAGAGGAATATGAAGCTCGGCAGTGGGTAGCCCTTAGAGTTGTACCACTAATAAACGTCTGTTATACAGCTCTGGATCTTACGCCTGTTGTTCCGCTGCACAGTACTAAATTTATGCTGTACTATCGATGAACATGCAATGAAGACCCAAGATATCCAATGCTGTATTCCGCAACTCGAAGCACGCCGAGCGTTGATAGAACTCAGGATGTACATGTCTTGCAAGCAACACCAGGCCCAACGTGGCAATTCAGTACTGTACGGCACTGTGTGAAAGCTTCTTGCGGCGTTCAGAATTCGCTCTGTCATGAATGAGCAGCACCCAATGGTCTCAGACCGTTCCTGTCGCAATGTGGCGCGTGAAGCGACAGTGGGATCGCCGCTGTGACTCAATGACGTGGTGCCTAGAAAGTTGCTCTTCTAAGAGATAATCGCGTCCCGGTTTGGGACTCGCAAGTCGCAGGTGTAATACACACTATGAACAGTTTTTCCGGCCAAAGATTTGTGATTTTCTCAAAAGGCGGCACGAATGGACATAAATTATTACTGCAATGCTGTTCAGGATTCCAATAACTCCAACACTGCTACTGTAAAGATTTTTTCGAGATGCAAAGCAAATTGAACGGTAAATCTCACCAGTTGCCCTGGCCAGGATCGTAAGCATTATACATTGTGTAGCGCAGTATCGACAGCTCCATTTGTGCGTCGTGTAGTACTCGTACCAATACGGTGCACTGGATAGACCCACATAGTACAAGGTTAATTTTGGTGAAAACAAATCATGGCTCGAGTGTGGGAACGAAACAGTTAGACCATAGTACTCGCCAAAGAGAAGATCTTCGCTCTGTGCTCGTTTTTGCCATCGAACTAGGTGTGGATATTCATGGACGCAAAGCAGCATAACAAATCAAACTTATGCCTGCTCGAGCGCAAATGAAGCTGTCTATCATGCACGTGAAGCACATAAATTAAACAGCACTGTAACTTTGAGAAGTCTTGGACGCGGATCATGTTCCCCAATCAAGCACTGGCAATTTCAAAATCAAATTAAAATTCGGTGGGCAACAACAAAAGGTACTCCGCGTTCAGCAAATAAAAGATTTTGTTGTCCAAACAGCTTTATATTTTTGTTATAGCTTCCATATTTGACATTTACTCATCCTTCCGAGTACTGTTTCAGAATTCCCTTTCTGCTTCCGTCGCCAAGTTGAATAAGAAAATGCCCATCTAGCTGGCAAGTGAAGCATCACCCAGGGGAGTTTGTGCTCAACTGACATCACTTACAAAAGGTAAATCCTAATAAATACAATAAAACTGCCACCGATTTGAAATAGAGTAAATTTTTTTTTTTTTACTTCAATTATAATACTGAAATTAAGTTAAATCAAATTCAACTAAAATGGATTCTCCACAACAAGACGCTATCAGTACAGTAGAACTTTATAGTACGTGCAGTCGCCGCTTCGCAAGGAGAGTGCACTTGTACATTATGGATTCTGGGTTTTACCATCTCCATTATCAGCTGCAGACGCATTCCTGGAGGATATTTGTACAGTACAGAGTAGCTACGAGATTGTTCGGAGTAATTTACAATTGTCACGCTCCTCACAACCTCATCACAGCTCCTTCGCCTTCCGTTCAACCTGGCGTCGCTGGTGGTGCCATCATGCCCTGTTGGTGCAGGATAGCACAGTCCGTAGACACAAGGCCATCAGGGCTCCTTGATGTACACTGCAGTCGAATTAGCTTGTGTTCGCAACGCGTACGTAATGCACCAGTCAGCATCCAAGTGAACATCCAAGTGAACATCCAAACGCAGCAATTAAACTAGTGAACACTTTTATATATTATGAATAACATGGACACTTGCAGCTCACTCTATCTGTTGGTAGGTACCTCAAGCGATCGACAGATCCGACTTACTGTTCTAACAAGGCTGCGGTATCAGGGCGCTGTATGACGGGAATCACACAGCACAGTATACGGAGGAAGCGTATAGTCGTAAAGCTACGACACGTACTGAATTAACAATACGATAGTAGTCACAAAGGACGATAAAATAATATAGAGGTTTATATACCTCCTAACTAAATGTATCGACTTTGGGGTTGGCTTGCAAAATGGAGACTGCTTATTGTGTTTCGTTATGGAATTTTACAGGACTTTCGAAATGAGTGATTCCTACTTATCATATAAAATGAAAGAGTCACCAAGGTAATGCAGTAAAGAGAAAATACAAGATTACGTATCAGATTGGCAGTACCCTACCGTACTGCCAAGGATCGTGTGAGCCACTTAACCACAGCCGTACTTAGCTGGGTGGCGGCTGCCTCTAAGTTCGAGAGAGCTTAAAAAACGAACTTAGTATGTGACACACGAAGCGTCCAACGAGGTTACCACGTAATCATGTAACCCCGTTATACGCTGCACTTAAACGATCAGTCTGCGAACCGGCAAACAAGCCATCGCCTATCACCGGGTTGACCGCGCCAATGTCAACGCCAAAGAGCGGCATCGAAGTGGTGGGAAGAGTCTGCATATTAAACAGCAACAGCTCGAGCATCGGCAGATCTTCCTTGTGCAGTACTGGGGCGCACGTGTCGTCGGCGGAGAGTGACTCGATCGCAGACAGCACAGTCGACTCGATTCGCCTCCGCCGGCACTTGGACTTGCCGCCGCTCAGCTCGCCGAGGAGTTCGCGCTCCAGACGGCGCCGCCGATGCAGTTTCTGCTGGTTCAAGTTAGCCTTGCGCCGGTGGAACTCGCACAGCTTGTGGAGCGATCCGTCGAGCTTGGTCGCGCGTGGCTCCGTGCACACCTTGCTACGATAGCAACAGAGCATGTGCGCAGACAGGGCGCTATGCTGCGCGTGCTGGCCGGGAATGGTCGCGTTCATTGTTGGTCGATACGCTGACAGGCTCGATGGGCGCTCTCCGGTGTGTCGTGAGCTCCACGGACGAATTTGGAGAATGAGACTCGAGCAAGCGTGCTCCGATTCTGCTCTACACTTTGCGAGGATGTACCGTACACGCTACACGTCGTTTTTACAGAATAGTACACGGTAGCAGCTGCGAGCCCCTCTACAGCGCGAACATGGGACCATGTACAACACCGTGTGGTGTTCTGTACAGGTCCAGCGCATCAGCATCAGGTAACGGGAAGATCGCTGGCGACCGAACACAGAACCACAGAATACAAGTGTATGGTCTGTGCCCAGGACACTTGATATGCCAAGTTCGGTGGCTGTGTAGCCATTGGTGCGCTTGCGTGGGATGTGTAACTAGGCGCTTCGGCTCCTCAGCCCTGTTGACAGTCCAGCGAGTTGGACGATTCGCACCCTACGTTGCGCTAATCGTGCTTGTTTTGACGGGCAGGTCATCTCACACACAGAGCTCGATCTCTGTTCTCTTTGGCTCTTTCCCTATCGCCGTCATCGCCAAGTGTGCCTTGCGGAGATGAGCTTTCGAATTCCACGTGGCCAGTCGACGAGCCACCGATCGAAAAATTTGGACACAGGCCGACAAACCAATGACCCCAATCGAGTCGCTCGGGTCTAGGCAAGGGTACTGCTCGAGTTACAGCGGTGCCAAGGGCCGACATAAATGAATGTTGTAATAGTGTGCATGGACGTGAACTGTAAAGTACGGTGAACAGTACACAGCGTATCGTTCCTAGCCGATCGCTCAGTTCCAACAGCTGCGGTATGGTTATTACTAGTGAGTCACTAACCTCTCCACGTGGCCGTGGGTGAGCTCATCGTTCGAAGGCTGCAGTTTGACCGCGAATGAAGGCTTCTGGGTTTCACCCGTGCACGCGAGCTCGAATCGAAACTCTTGGCGCCGTGATGTCGCAACCTACGGGGGCAATAAACCACCTGGGCCGCGCCCGTACACTCACAGTGAGCTGCATTCACAGGCTGGGTCGCGGATTCTTTACTCGGCAGTTGCGCCAGGTCAGGCTGTATTTCACACGCGAGGCAAGGCGCCCATCCCGCGGTGTAGCTTCTGAACTTGGCTACCCCAAAGAAGGTGCAGGCACAGAATCAAGGGGTGGACTATACTAATTCATACCAGTACATTTATGCAGGATGTAATAGTAATTCAGTACTTTAGCTGTTCCATTATCAGTTTTTAGGCAAATATATTTACATATATACTGATATAATGAAATTAGGAATAGGTTGATGTAGCCATGTATTTCAATGTAGTTGCCAATTCTCTTCATACAGTTTTCAATACTAGTACTAGGACAGCGTAAGCCGAAATCCGAGATCCCCACGTTAGGCGTAAGATCTCTTTCCAGCTGCATTCACGTGCTAGCACGGTGACAGAATCCAGCATCGACGACTCTGACGTATCTGCACTGTAGGAGGAACGAACCAGACCACTACAGATCAAGACGAAGGTTTTGCCAGTCTATCCCAGAGCGTGTCAGTGTCGGCATGCTCCCCACCCCACCAAACTAGTCCAGGCCAGCAGAACAGCTTCGTCCCTCACTCCCCAGTTTGACCGCTAGAGCGCTCAATCGCTGTCTCCGATCCGAACGATCGACGCATCCAAACCGACACCTGCTACCATGAGCTGTGCGACGACGTGCCTCATCCAAGACAACCACAGCAGCGTCCTCCCTCCTACCGTCTGCTGCTCGTACGCTTTCAAGTTTTGCAGCAACCCGCGCGCGCTCAAGACCACGGGCGAGCTGCACAAACTGTGCGAGTTCCACCGCCAGAAGGCCAACCTGAACCAGAAGCGCCTCCAGGAGAAACGGCGAAAGGAGCGATGTGTCGCTCCCCGAGCCACACGGCAGGGTCAGCGGCGAAGCCACCCCTACCATCTCCAGCTTCAGCTTCAGCCTGGGCTTCAGCACGGCCAGCGACCACAGAAGCGCCAAGCGGCTGCAGTAGTCAACCGCGGGCTATCGTTCGCGGACATCGACGACATCCTGCAGGACTACTCGTCCATTGCGATCGAGCCCATGCAGACCCGCGAATTCACTGCCGGCATCAAGAACGCGCCCATTCCGCGCGAGTCGTATGAAATCAGACTGTAGGCTAAATGATTGAATGAGAATATAACTGTCCGCGAACATTGTGAACTTGGAGACATCACAAAGTGTCGGAAGCTCAACGGTTGCGGCAATTACTAGGCGGAATGTATGGATACACAGCACCAAACCAACCAAAAGACGTCGCACAGCTGCGCTATATCGAGAAAGTGTTTGTCATTTCCTCATTAACAACAGGGCTCAGACTTTGCTGGCGAGTTATCCATGGCACGTTAAGTTCCGCCTAATAGCGCTGGCCTAGATATCACTACGGAAGCTAAATGGTGAAAAACGATGCATTTTATTGCTCTTCGTTGATACGAACTCCCGAGCGATGGTCCGTGTTTTAGGCGACCTTCTGATCTCTATCTCCGTCTCCGATTTATCTTTATACACTAAGATCATTCGCCGCCACTCCTCGTCCTGTCCTAATCAGAGTCGGAGTCTGACAGCAGCGTCTCGATCGCTTCAAGGTCGTCTTCGTTGCACTCGACGCGCAGGAATGTGTCGTCGTCCAGCAGATCCGATATATCGTCGAACGAGAGGCGCTTGTCCAAGCTCCGGGTCGCAGCAGCGGCTTCGCTGCTTCGCCCTAGGCGCTCCTTGATCTGGCGCCGACGGGTCGCCAGGTCCTTCTGGTGCTTGTTAGCCTTGTCGCGGTGCTCCTGGCATAGCTTGTGCGGCTCACCCGACTTCTTGACGGCGCGGTGGTTGTTACAGAACTTGAACGGGTAGGAGCAGCGGAATTCATCGGGCAGGATGCCGGCCGACATGGTTGGTTGCGAGCCAAAGGCGGGCTAGCGTGCGGTTTTAAACGTTTACTGTCGATTGACAGAGAGGTGTCGCTCAAGTGGCAAGTTAGGGAATGATCAGACTCATCAGGACATTTGCAGCCTTGCACTGACCACCTTTCGATCTTTGTGCTGTTGGAACTTCTCGGAGCTCTTTCGAAAGCGCGTTCATGACGTAATAACCATATCACGGTCGCCATAGCTGCAAGTGTAGCCGAGGTTAGCGCCCGATCGAGAGAAAAAAAACGGCATTCAGGAAATTCAAGCTGACGGCTTGAAAGGGCAGTCTATATGGATAGCAAGAGCTGGTCGAGCTATAACTGTACCCAACAAGTATATTTCCACGATTTCCAGCAGTCTACATGCGTGCCAAAGACGTAGCTGTTTCCACCGGAGCCTGTTATGGATTTCGTTTCGTAAAGAAACGGCGCTTTGTAAGCAAGTGATGTAAGCGGACAAGTTGGTCGATATCTCACGCGCTCCAGTGGCGAAGTGGCCCTGCTATTGCATGTCAACGCGTGCAAGCGGGATTTGGAGTCCGATTGAGCTCGAATCGGCGTCTCCGCTCCTGTGGTGCACCTCCTCGAACCCTTCAAGACAGCCCCACACCTCCAGCACTCGCAGGCTCTGCAAAAAATCAAGCAGGGAATACACCAGGGCTGTTATGCCAGACGATCACAGCGCATTTGTGCCTCGGGAGTAGCACTCGTCCCAAAATATATTTGCTACAATGCGTGACAGCTCCACCGCGTGATCAAGTAAGGTGCGGGTGAGGGATGGACTGGCATTGTGCTGGTGATTTACAATGAAAGCTAGAAACGCACGGGGAAGCCATCAAGCGTAGATCTTCGGGACTTGGGCTCGTCGGAGTCCGTGAACGGGGTGACAAACTCGTGGCTCATTGCTTCGCGCCCGGTAGCACCGCTGAAGGACGACACGAAAATACGCTCTAGTTGTTGCGTGAGTGACGGTGGCTAAGCGAAATGGCTTGACTTCGCGGGTCGAGACGGCTTCAAGAACGTTCTTGTAACGAGGCTGCGTTCAATTGCAGTTTTATGGGGTTAGTCCGATAGTGATAAGGGAAGGTGGCGCCATGTATAGTAACGTTACAAGGTACCGGTATCTGGCTGCACAGCCAAAACCAATTTCAACACCACCCTCGTGATATTTAGTGCACGTGCACTGCTCCCATAGGGGCTCCATTCGTCAGCCAAAGACGCATACCAGGTACAGACGACTTCGGGATTAGTGCCGCCACGCTCTGCCCATATCCTGTAAAACTTGATGGATAAGGGAGATGTGTTGCGTCATAGTTTAAGTTAACTTGGACGGTCCAGATCCACTTCAAGGCTCACTTCAAGTCAAATCTTGCTAATTCTAGTACAAATTGAACGACCACGAACAAAGATTAATTATCGCGATGACTGGCGAAATTCACGTGGCAAGATACTTTTCCACTGCTCCTGTTCACTTTCCAACTTCCATCATGCCCACCAAGCCCACCAAAGCCCCCGACAAGAAGCGTGCTCGGTTGACGCTCGGTCAGCAGGCTCAGCTATGCTATGTTGCTGCCATCGAGAAGGCCACTTTTACCGCTCTGGCCGCGTGGGCCACGGCCGAGTTCGACCTGCTCACTCCACTCTCCCGAAAGGCTGTGGCGCGTATCCTGCGTGACCGCTAGAAGGTCATGGCGTGTCCCGAGGCGTGCCTCGTGTGCAAAAACATCATCGACATGGAGGTACATGCGCTCAAGGAGGCGGTGGTCACCGAGCTCGACATTATGGAGAGGCGCATTGAGACTGTGACGGGGGACATCGTCATCGAGCTGGCGCGCGACATCGCTCAGCGCGTCGGGTTGTAACCCAGTAAGCGCCCTTCCTTCTCTTCTGTGTGGCTGTACCATTTCCTAAAACGGCACGGCATTTCGCTAAAGCGAAAACATGGCGAGGCCGCGTCGGTGGACCCGGAGGTGATACGAACGGGTCGCGCGGACATGTTCAATTTGACGGACGGCTACGAACGCTGTGACATCTACAACATGGACAAAACTTCGTTTTATTATCGACAAGAGATACTCACTACGCTATCACGGCGAAAGCGGCTCTCCGGCCACAAGAACAAGACGCATTTGACGCTCTGCGTCTGCACCAACGCCGACAGGACTGACAAGCTCCCCCTCCTGTTCATCAGCACGTCCGTCCAGCCGATCGCCTTGCGTGGTCATGACATCGACGAGGAACTTGGTGTGGAATACACCAACAGCCTGAAGGGCTGGATGAACTCGCGCATTTTTACCTGGTGGCTGACGGCTTTGGACGCGAAGATGCGAGCGCGTGGCCGGCACATCCTGCTTCTTGTCGATAATGTGAGCTCCCATGTACGCCCAGAGACCCCGCTCACCAATGTTCGTCTCGAGTTCTTGCCAAAGAACACCACGAGCGTCCTCCAACCGCTCGACCAAGGCATTATCGCCAACCTCAAACACAAGCTTCGCAAAATCCGTGCTCAGGACAGCTATCGTCGCTACAGATATGGACTGGAGCAACAACCAGTTGACATTTTCACAGCTATGGACTGGGCAAACCAGGCGCTTGGTCAAGTGACGCCGGCGACCATAAAAAAAATGCTAGGGGCGCGCTACAATAGTGTCGGATCGCTGGCGAGTGTCAATTTCGAAAGTTTTGCTGTGAAAATTGATTTTAAAAACAGTACAATTACGTTTTCTTTGGCTTGATAGATCTGCTGACCTCCATCTTATAATAAGTCCCACGGCGGCGCTAATCCCGAAGTCGTCTGTATAATTTATTCAAGTGTTTTTGATGAAGGGATATCTAGCGTTGCTTTCAAGTACAATCAATGGCTACACGTGTTACATTCGACACGTCATTCTGATACACATGGCCGGATGCCGTGCAAAGAGACGCATCAACTGTTGACATAAAGGGATGAAGCCAAGAGTCCGAACATCACACAGTTGAAGAGCAACCTTCAACTGTTGGCAAGCTGTGGACCACAACCAACGAGCAGTCAGCAAGAGCTACAGTATTCATACAGTTAAAGAGCACTGCTGGCTGACCTTGGTCATCCAACGATACCCTGAGTAAGTTAGTGCTCCTACATCTCCACCAAGAGCGGCAAGAGGATCAAGTAATCGAGTTAAAAGAAGCATGTTATAGGTTCCTTCACTCTACCGCCACCAATATGTCTAGTTGCCGTGCTTTTACTTGTCCTCGGTCGAGTTGGCGTCCTCTTCGTCTGTCCACAGCTCCGCGAGCTCTTGCCAGTCGCTGGGCGACAGCGAGCCGTCCGCGTGCGGGTCCAGCGGCTCGATCTCGACCTCAACGGTCTCATCCTCTCCCTCTGCGTCCGCAGCAGGTCCACCGGCTTGGGCCTGCTGCAGCAGTCGTGCCAGCCGCCGCCGCTGGTTGTCGCGCAGCCGCTGCTGGTTCTGGTTCGCCTTAGCGCGGTGCTCCTCGCACAGGGAATGAAGCTCGCCGTTGTCCTTGGTGGCCCGGTGGCTGTTGCAGAACCTGTTCTTGTATCTGCATCGCACGCTGCTGGGCAGTACAATGATGATCTCCTGGGGAAAGTACCCGATCGATGGGGTTTGTTCGTTGTGGGCCATTGCACGAGGTAACTCCCTATGGGGAGCGTCTTCAGGCGGCAACTTCTGACCAACGACTATGCAAGACGACGCGAATTCAGTAATGAAACACGGATAGCGCTATCCCAAAGCAGCGCAAACGACGCAACGCGATGTTGACACCCAAGCGCTGATTGTTCTTGCCCGCATTTTTGTCAGTGAGATGAGCCATGGTACCATTACCCCATCCTCGTCGCCGCCCTCGCAACGGCCACGTCGATCGTCTCGCCCAAGGACGGACCTGCCACAAGCGGTTAGGCGGAAAGTGCTCCAGTGAGAAATGCGCAAGTAAACTCGAGCCTTAGACCGTGGGATGGCTTGGTCGTCGACGCGTCTGAATGTGGCATCGCGCTACGTCTACTATTAATCGACCGACTTGATTGTTGCGCTCCTCTCGCTAGCTCCACCGCATGAATTGGTACGATCCGGACGGCCATCCACGAAAAAATTGGTTACAATCTCTGCACGTAAAGGATCACAAAGATTGCCGGATTGAGTCAAGAGCTCCCTTTGCGTCCAGTGATAGCACAACACGCATCCTAAGCTAACACCGGCGGCACTTCGAACCTTCAATAACGCACCTACTTAAAGGTGGGGCGGCACGAAACCATAGTGCACATGATATGCGCGGCTGACAGGAGTCGTATCGCGCTCCTCTTCGTCGTTGCGCGACTGCGCCGAATGACGTGGCGCGAGCCGACCGAAGTGTCAACAGTGGCACGACCAATGTATGCGCGCATCGACGAACAACCGCATCTTTACAGTTGCCCACCGGATCGGTTCCCAGTAAGGTACGACGTGTGCTGCTGTCCGACATCACCAACGAACAGTGCGCCCTTCAGCCGGTCGCGCGGCCCCCACCGTCTCTTCTTCTCTCAGTCCACAGCTGCATTACACCCGCACCGGTACTTGATCACAACGCAGCCATCGCTAGTCGCATCATCGCTCCTTGTCGTAATTGCGCACGCTCATTTTGTAGTCGCGAGATCTGCATCCTCGAAGGATCAAATGGACACAGCAGCACCCTTCTGACCACCAGCACTTGATTGGTGACTGTACAGAACCTCTGCAGCAAGTCTTTCCACGGCGGGTGGCCGCCCCACGAAGCTGAAGGGGTGACGGCGATAGCCAGGCGGCAATGCTCCTCACTCCCGGGCGCTGTAATTTGTCGGCGGCGTGAGCCTCCAGCGGGCCGATCCGATCCGAGAGCCACTCGTTGACCAGCGCCCCTCATCCATCCACTACTGTTCTCCTTCCCACCCTCGAGACTTAGTGCAGCAACTTCAACTTCCCTTTGGTCGAGCATCACTTCGAGTCGTTTGTGCAGGTGTTTACTATGAGACTGTAGTGGTCGCTGCTGCCATCGGCTGCACCACTTCCGGTAGTGTACATATTACGGAGCTGTACAATCCGGCAATAGCCAGACGAACCTAATCGTACCACGGACAGAGGCGAAGGCCCACCGTGCGCGTCGCCTTCCACCGCGAAGCTCTCCTCCTCGGTCCATCTCCTCTCGCCTTGGGGGCGCTCCCACCTCGCGTCGAACACGTCGACGCGTCACTGCCCGCAGGAGGAAGGCGCGCGGATCTGGCAAGTCTACAGAAGGGACGCAGACTGTTGTAGTGGGTACAAACGCTGAACAGAGATCCACTTTGGCGCCAAAGTGATGCAAGCGCAATGATGACTGTCCCTCTTTTTTCTCTCCCTTCGCTGTGATGAACATTACCTTGCAGTACTCTTTCCCGCTATCGTTTTGACTCATCGTTATGGTACTCAGCGACGAGCTGTAAGTGTAACATTTAGTGTAGACCACCTCTCTTCCCATTGGGCTCGCATAAACTCCACTACAGCGACCGAGCATTTCCTGCGGTACGCTGACGACAGAGCCCCTGTGTTCACTCAGCAGCTTTACGAGCACACTCACGGCGGAGACGAGCTCGGGCTGTGCCCACTTCTACCGGACACTGTTGAATCTCTTCTAGCGAGCTACTTGCCGAATGCGTACGAGGTTCACGCCCGAGGTGAACTTGGAGGTCGAGCGAGCGTTCGGCGTGCAACGACTGACAATGTGCGCTGTCGTTGCTGTCATGAACGGTCGCGTTGAGAATGAGAGAGTAGAAGAGTTGTCTGCCGTGTTTTAAATTTGCATGCATTTCATGTTTTTTTCGAAATTGAAAAGTAAAACTGATGCGTCAGTGCGTTTTTTTCACGCCGTCACGAACGCAAAATATGCATTAGACAGCTCAAATTTTGCATCAATTGTTTTCCGTTGATGCATTTATTTTGGTAACAGGATGCATTTTCATGGCGATTCGACGGTATTGATAAAACCGGTTTTCGAACTCTGCCAATTGAAATCTTAAATGTCAAATTTTCAATTGCAGCTCGATAGTGTGATGGTACCTCCGCGTAACAGTGGGCACGTAGGAAAGCTTGCGAAATGTAAGGGGGCTTCAGTGTGAGTAGGGGTGAAGCATTAGTATGCGGTTAGCGATTGATCCGTCTAGCAGTGCAAAGTCCAGTCTTTTGCTTCGCATCGTAGCCACCAGTTCTTTTTAGCCATGAAGCCTTCCACCGTGCCTCTGCTGATGCTACGACGGCAACGACGAATGAAGGCGATGAATGCCCGTGCTCGACGTCGGCGTATCCAGTACCGCTTCTTGCGGTGTGCATTGCAGTAGCCGACCATGTCCGCGTTCGAGTGGCTATTCGGCTCCGGCTGCAACCAGTCGCTCATCACTTTGACCGGGTTTAACCATGCAGCGTTTCGTTACCTGTTGGAGCGGTTTCAGTCGCTCTACGACACGATCCCTCCCTACTCGACGGACGGCTACATCATGAGGCTGCGCATGGCCGACCTGCGTTGAGGTCGCCCTCGATCGATGACGGCCACGCAGTGCCTCGCTCTAGTGCTGGCATGGGGCCGCTCGCGCGGCCCTACTGCGTTCTTGAGTGTTGTGTTTGGGATCATGCACTCCGTCATGGCCCTCTTCCTCCGGTTTGGACGGTGGCTTCTGGTCAAGATGCTCCGAGATGACACCAACGCCCGTGTTATGCTACCTACTGAAGACAAGGTTCGCGACTGTCAGCGAGTCATCAGCGCTAAGTACCCTCTGCTCGACAGCGTGTACGCAGTGGCCGACGGGCTCAAGCTCCGGTTACAGACGTCCGGGCGGTCGGAGGTCCAGAACATGTACTACAACGAATGGACCCATTATCATTACGTCGGTTCTGTGTTCGTGTTTTTGCCTGCGGGTATGGTGATTGCTTGTACAATCAACGCACTGGGAGGCGTGCGTGACTCACAGATCGCGGAGTGGGGCAACGTCTATTCGAAACCCGAGAGCGTGTTTGCTACTATGGCGGTCGAGTGGTGGTCGACTCTGCTTTCAGTAAGGCTGCGTACTCGCTCCTGCTTAAGAGCGGTGAGGACGTGGTGTTGCTCACCGAGATCGGCAGTCAGGTCACGTCGCTGCGGTAGTCAGCCGAATGAAGCATGAGAGCCCTTCAAGCTGCGTTTCCGTGACTGAAAAACCGAATGAACTGCGAAGAGAACGGCGAACGAAAGTGTATCTTGTACTCGCTAGTGCTTCTGTTTAACCTCCGGAGTAGGTTAGTTGGCATGAACCAAATCTCGTCGATGTTCTATTCGACCTGCATCGAGCGATTAGCTAACAAAATCTTCGCTCAATAGAGCTGCTCGCTTATTCCTGCTGTTTGGTGAACGCGGCCACCATAGTAGCCATCAGCTGCATCAACTGCTCGTGACGACGGTCGCTTTCGTCTTGACAGGCGCGCTCTTCGCGTCTCTCCTCGTCGCGATACTGCTGCTCGGCCTCCCATCGCTGCCGCTCGTCGTCTCGACGCGCACGCTCCGCTTCGCATCGGCTCCGCTCATCATCTTGCGACTGGAGAAGCTGGAGCTTCACCAGTGCCGTAATGTCGTCATCCGAGTACTCGGACTGCGCGTAGTGTCAGCTGACTGGCGGACGAGGGGAGAACCGGCTGGACTGGCGCGAAACGGCTCGTACCGGGGTCACGGGAAGCTGCATATTCGGAAGCGGAGGGTTGGTCGCCGTGTCCAGCATAGCGACGGCGCCGTCGCTGGCTGTGGTGGCTTCGGCGACAATGACCGCAGGGTGAGGTCAAGCCGTTTCGCAGCCGCAGGCGCCAGCGCCAGCTTCTCGTCAGGTATGTTGTCGCCCTCCCCGATGTCCGCACGCTGGATCATCAGGTACCGAATTCGCTTCGCAGTGTGCACTTCGATCGGGCACGTAGGGTTGCCTGTTGAAACATGGGAACGGCAGAGGCCCGCAAACTTGCGGCGAATCGAGTCGACAGTGCGACTAAACTCATCAAAGTGGCGATTATGGATGGCGAGAACAAGTTCCCACTCATCCCTTCCGATAGGGAGGTTGTAACGGGGTTACACGTACAGTACAGTATGACACTGTACCGTACTCTCTAGAGAGTAGTGTGCGGCACACTACTCTGAGTTCGGGTCCTGACGGAATAGTGTAGCACACACTATTCCCTGCACACATCCGCACAGC